>JAECWN010000432.1:11700000-11955000 GCA_018150725.1 Drosophila quadrilineata
TTGGAGCGGCAACATGCCACATGCAACTACAACTACCTATCTCATTCACTCAATTTCAGGTAGCAGATTCGGGTTTCATCATCATCTTCTTTATCAGCTGCCATCACCTTAACTTTAACTTCTGTGGGCGTAAAATGGGCAAAGCAACTCTCCGAACATCGTGCCGCATGCACCGCGTCTTGCCTCGTCTTACGTCGCCTATTCATGAATGAAATGCGTTTGTCTAAGCAATGTTTATGAATGACTCGAGTCGAGTCGAGTAGAGTCGAACCCAACCATTTTGTATTTCATGTGGCAAGCAATATTAGCCGTGGCAGCTGCAACCCCAACCCCAACCCCATACCGTAACCCCAAACCGTAACCCCAACCACATTGCGTTACACAATATGCCCCCAACTTATGGCATGCATGAATGACTTTTTAAAGCACTCGCAGCCCCAACTTAAATGGCTGCACCATCGATACCAAAATTAACAACAAATGGGTAACAACTTTACAGGCAGACCCCCTTCTCCCCGTCTTCTCCTTACTCAACCTCAACCCTCTCCTCCACCCTTTTTTCCAATTCGTTTGTTACGCCTCATTGCAGTCGCTTCACTAACATGTCGATTGCCAAAGCTATATACATCATGTTTTACTTAACAGACAGAAGATGCGAAAGGAATACTTCCACCGTGGTTGCCAGACTGCAAACTCATCTCGTACCAAAAATTAAAGCAATAAATGCCTGTAGCTTAGGAGGTATACGCATAGAAAGAAGACTATCTTAGGTAAATATTTTGAAATATTTTGAAATATTTTGCAAAAATCTCAATACTTTGCCAGTTGATAAGTTTGCCGTTATTAATAAAACTAATTCCAACTTATACCTACGCCATGCGTACGAGATACCGCAGGGAATTTGTACTGTTTTTTTTAGATCTTCCGGTTTTTGCTTTGGCATTTCCTTGAAGTCCTTTAAGATCGATCGGATTACCAACGGGGTGTGTGTGTGTGTGTGTGTGTGTGTGTGTGTGTGTTTGGGATTGAGTGAGAATAGAAAAGAGCGGCGAGTGAAGCGAAACTTTCAAATAAATTGCAAAGAAAAAAGTACCTAAGGAAACGAAGAGAACAAACGTTGGCATGACTCTTATGATGATGCTGAGCTATTTTATGGCTAGAATTGAGCCCGAGGGGAGATCTGATGGTAAAAAATGTGCTCGCCGATTACCGATTGCTTTCTACTCACGCAGTTTGCCCGGCAACGTAGACGAGGCACAGATTGGCCAAATGATCAACAGCAGTAGAAGCAACTCAGACCTGCTCCGATTACTCCAACTGCCACGACTCTATGCCAACAATGGCTGCTGCTCCACTCCTCTCCCCTCCCCTCCCCTCCCCACCCCTCCATCCACTCCACTCTACTCCGCTCCGACTGTGGCTTATCATGAACGTTGATCTATGACTTGGCGCAACTTGGTGCGAGTTGGTGGCGCGTTCGCTTGAACTCATTTTCTAATTGCCCCACGGTAAGGAATGTCTGTCTATTCATTGTGGTTGCTCGAGATTACTCTCTCAGACCGTTGTGGGCCAATACTCTGCGCTATGTGTTTATTATTAAGAAGCTCATCTCCTCGCCCATTCCTATACCCAATTCCGATTCCAATTCCAATTCCCATACCCTAGCCCCATCCCTGCGCCCTTAGTTTTATGGGCCGCCGTGGAGGTTTAATTACCAGCGAGATACGTGCAAAGTTCGAATCTCAATTGGAGAATCTTGTCGCTTCAGCATTTGCATGAGATTTAGCAAATCTCTGGTGATTGTGTATCAGAGTTAACTTTCAAATAAGGGGAGTCAGACAGTTGAGGTAAGTTGTCCCTCTATATGTCTGTCTGTCTGTCTGTCCATCTGTCTGCTCATCAGTCCGTCAGCTATTTTAATTGAGTTCACAAATGTTCCTCGACTGACCCCTTCACAGCTGGCGGCCTCTATGTCGCTGACAGCTACGTGCTGTGCCTGTCCAGACCCCAGCAAGACAGATACACATACTTTATACCGATCTCTATATAGATATATATATATATATATATATGCATATATATACATATATATACATATGTTTGTTAGATAGTGAGTTATTTTGGCTTACACTATTCAATCTGTTCACATCATTGTGAGAAATTAATACATCATCAGACAAATCAACTTTGCCTTTCACCTATCTCTTCCTCTCTCTCTCTCTCTATGTCCCTCTCTTTGACTATCTCTTCTTCCCTTTCTATTACTCATTCTGTGGGAAGATTTCACATTGATTCTAATTAAAAAGTTAAGTCAAATCTTCAACTCTTACCAAATTCCCAACTATGCCAACTATGCACGTAACTACTACAGACTCTACATCAAAAAGTTAAGTAGGGAAAGTATCGCCAATCGGAGTTATGGCGCATTTAGAACGTTGCGGATATATGACGATTAAATGTTCTATGCGAAATTGTGAAAGAAATTGGAATTAAGCGAACATGTGACGCTTGTTTCTTGCTCATCCCTTAAGGATTTCCTGCAACTTTTTGCTTAACTTTTTTTTTGAAATCATTTTTATGTTGACTATATAATATATAAAAGTATTATAAATATACAAAAATTCATGTAGAAACAAAGAGTTCTTTTGGTATTCTTCATTTCTTTGCCAGTTTCCTTTCATTATCCTCACTCATGTAAATGTGTATGTACATATGTTTGTGTAGGTCTATTTCTACCTGTCTCAATGTCAACGTCAACCTCAACTTCAACTTCAACCTAAACATCAACATCATGAACGTTAAATTGTCGCTTATTAAGTGTTCCCCTCCCTCGACGCAGTTCAAACCGCCTTCACCCTTGCCCTATCTCTGTGTGTGTGTGTGTGTTTTGGGTAGATATGAATGAAGTCTGAATAATACTATAGGTATGGGGTTCCAGCTACTTTATCAGACCTCTGAAATTCCAAGTAACGGCCACAGAAGGTTCTCTGCTCTGTTTTGTTCTGTTCTGTTGTCGCTTGTTGTCTGTTCTTTGTCTGCCGAAAATTATGACTTGTTTGGAAGTGCAAATAGCTCACTTCCTGCCTGTTTCATCTTTGCCTCTTGCTGCTCTGCTGCTTCTTTGCTCATCCTTCGCTCTTCCTACACTCTCTCTCTCTCTTTCTCTGTGTATATTGTTATTAGTCGAGCAGACATAAATCGCTTCGAATTGTCGCCGTCACGGGCCGACGATGTCCGTTGATAAGGCAACTGTAACCATCCCTCACCTTACCGTGATCCACATTTACCCCATTCCGATATCCTTGCTAAGATAACGTCGTCTGCTACGTGCTACCGTCTTTACCAAGGTACCTCCTCATCTAATCTCTGCCATACCTCGCGTTGATCTCCTTTGCTTTGCTTCTGATTTCAAGGATTTCGATGTCGATCATGCCAGGTACATACCTGTATGATATCATATTACATATGTACACATTCAGATATACATATGTATGTATGATTATGTAGAGACATAAGTATATGGCTTGTAATGCGCTTCCGTTTTCGGGGGTAATTGCTTGAGTAGCTGAAACGGAGGCTGAGCAAAGGCGCCGACCGTTTTTTCGGCTCATTTTAGCCGCTAGTTAAGGTCGCGGTGATCCGGCTTCGGTATGGGGTCTCTGAGGTCTGGGGTTCAGTTTTTGCTTTGGCTTAGGTCAACCTAGCAATTACACTTCCGCTAAGAGACAGCGAGAGCCCCGAATAATGGGAGAAAGAGAGAGGTTTGAGGGGGAAAACCCAAAACGAAACCTAAAAAAAATGTATACAAATAAAAGAAGATGAAAGAAAAAAACACAACGATTCATTGAAGCAAATGAAGCTGATGCGATCTCGATTTTCGTCTCAGCCTCTCTGAGAATCCCATTCAGTGATCGAGCATTCATTCATTCGTATTCGTGTTGATTGCCACCTTTGGGCCTTTTTTGAGCGCAGCCTCCTCTCTGTCCTATGCCTCACACAGCTGCTCCCTCTCCCTCTCGCTCTCGCTCTCCCTCTCTAAATCACTGCTCTCTCTCACTCGATAGCTAGCGCTAATGAACAGCGGCAGCAGCTACCGAGTGCAAAAAAAGGTGGCCAAAAAGAAGAGACAAAAAACGCCAATAGCTCTACGAAAAGCGGCAAACAAATAAAAATTAAATCCAATTTATACTTTTTATCTTTTTTTTGTGTTGTTTTTTTGGTATATTTTCTGCTTTTTTGTCTGATTATTATATTTCTTCGTCTCTTGATTTTTTCTCTAAGTTGTGGCCTAACATTAATCATAATTTTGGACTCCACATGCCGAGCGTGAAATAATTTATTTATGCCGTTTTTACGGAACGAACCCGAATTCCCCCCCTCAAAAAAAAAAAGGTGTCAATCGCGAATCAGATGCTCAATGCAACAGCCAGACTATCTTAATGACAATCCCAGACACGACCATGTAAACATCTTTAACTACCATGATCTGGATTATGTAATTGTAATTAGCAATGGGGGTTCATCAATTGTGTCATGCACATATGCGGATTACTTCATTCTTCATGCAACCTCACAAGTAATATTATCAATTTGGGATCTCCATTGGAATTCTCACAGGTATCTAAACGTATATTTCCACTAAAGTTGAGTTCATCCGTGTATATACTATATAAATTTACAAAATTCAGCCAATTCTTAGGCTAGTGTATATATTCCAAAATAGAATTTTAGAAAAAAACGTAACTGCCAAGATCCTCTAGGAATATCAGTCAGTCCTCTTTTTTATACTATAAATATATGTTTACATTATAAAAATTTATATAGATATAAAGTTGAAGAAGTCAAACTAAATTACTAGACTATGATTCGGGGTTTCCTTGAATATTTCCAGAAATATGCTTACGTAACTTTAATGGAATGGAACCCGTTAAGAGTTGAGGAAAGGTTCACAAACTCGTTCAATTCGGTAGCGGGAGAGACAGATGGATGCACGACAGTCGGATAGGAGGCACTGATAGAGCAGACAATGATGACGCTGCAAGAGTCTAGGTTGCCCTTAAAAATGACTGAATTCAAGAAGAGAGGGGGGGGGGTAAAAGGTTTGGTTGACCAGTATAAACGGTTATAGAGAGAGAAAAGAAGAGAGAGAGAGAGAGAGAGAGAGAGAGAGAGAAATGCATTTGGACTTAGGGAAATAAAGAGATGCGGGAACCTGAACCTGTTGCAGTTTCGTTTAGCCACTTGAAAAGCAATTTTTGAATTTTTTTTCTCCAATTTATTGCTTTATTTATTTTTACCTTTTCAGTGTGGCCCATACATTCATCCATTCTCATGGATGTTCCCATTTTATCTGCTTAGGCGATTAGAGTGCCCGGTGTAGTCATAAGGAGCTCAGCTCTCTATCCCAGAACCATCCATACCACAACCCATGCCCATACCCAATCCCTTTTCCATTCCCATTCCCGTTTCCAAGCCCTGCCTCACTAGGCTGCTGGCATTGATTTGGTTTAGGGCTCAGCATTATTTGGTCTATCAATGGGCGCAGTCAGTCTCTCCTCTCCGTCGTCGCCGTCGTTGGACAGAACAACAATCGAAAGTAATAATGAAATCTCATAAACAACAACAACAACAACAATAACAGCTAGACAATTCATAAGGTCGCTGCAGTCCAGCAACAAGAATAAACACCTGAAAGCAACAGAATGAGAGAGAAAAAAAGAGAGTCTGCAGAGCGCGTCCATTTTACGTTTTTTTTTTGCCTGTTGACGTTTGTAACTGAAACAGCGACGGTGACGGCGACGGCGACGACGACGTCGACGACACTTGCCTTGATTTTTATTGTGCTGGGCTTTTCCATTGGTTTGCCTGTGTGTGTGTGTGTGTGTGTGTGTGCATGCATTGTTGTTGTTGTTGATGTTGCACTGCCTTTTGATTTATTGTTAGCAGGAATGAGACACAAGTAAAGACGAGACGAACGCAGACGAAGCCAAAGCCGAAGTATATACTCGGACTGCTCGGACTGCAAACAAGAGCACAGCATGCTAACATTGCAAGCATGGATATGCGAGTGAGTCTGCTTGCGTACGTGCATGTGTGTGCGCGCTCTCTTGGTGTCTCTCACCTTATGCTTATTCATTCTGTGCGCTGTGTGTCTAGTGCAGTTGTTGCCGTTGTCGTAGTCGTTGTTGTTGTTGTTGTTACTGCATTCCGCTCTCAACGTTTGTTACCTTTTGCCAAGAATTGTGCGTACGCTGTTCGTTTCCCTCTCTCTCTCTCTCTCTATTACACTCTTTCGATGACTTTGTATGCATGTGTTTGTTTGCAAGTATGAGTTTTATGTGTGTGTGTGTGTGTGTTGGTTTCTATTCTTGTGCGGGCAGCAGCAGCGACGGCGACGGCGACAGCGACAGCAAAGCAGTTGTAGACAGTTCATTAATGTTATTAACAGCATGGGACTATTGGACATTCGTCTTATTGTTATAAATACACAAACAGACATACATACATATACATATGTATATTCGTATTTGTACCTGTAACAATATATTGATCAAATTTAACTATTACATGTCATATGTGTGTGCATGTATTTCCAGTGAGCCTATCATTCCAGCGTGGAATGTGAGTGAAGGCAGAAGGAAGCGAGCAGCTACAAGTGGTGCGTGTCTCGGCTAAGATGAATAACACTTGCAACAGATCTTGTTATGTCTTCGTCTTTAGCGGCTTCTTCTTCTTCATCCAGAAATGGTCTGCATTCGCATTACAACTATTGATCAATATATAACTATATATAATACTATATGTATGTACAGTCGCCCCAATAAGGATATGGTTTTGCTTGACTTGGCCTGGACTGGAATGGAGTGGACTGTAAAAATGATCAACTGGAATTGATGGGGCACTTGCATTTTATGGACAACTTGTTGACCAGATGAACTACTTTCCATTTGAGTGTCGTTCGTTCGCACAAAGTGCCGTTAACTCTCGTTTAACTGTTTTTTGCTAAATTGCCAAACCAAACTCACCTGTTCAACGACTTGTCAATTCATCTAAACTACATAACTATGTATGTTAAAGGGTATACATACATACATACATACATACTTGTACATATGAATGTATGTAGGAATCTTGAGTTCCGTTGCAGAAATTCCATTATTACCATCATTGTAACTTTGTTAGATGTTCTTGATTTCCCAGAGTCGTATATTTCTCTACTCTCAATTTATTGGTTTTTATTTATTTATTTATTTATTTTTTTTTATTGAATTAAAAGCGAGAAAAGTCTGCAGAAATCACATAAAATTCAATTTGTTGGTCACATCCGTTGCCAACCAAAAAAATATCAACAACAATCACAACACGTGAGGCAACAACAATTTTTTTTTTTATAAAATTCTTTTATATTCGATTTTTTGTTTTTTTGTTGGGCAATAAAAAGGGATATAGAGAGAGGAAGAGAGGGGAAGATGTAGAGGAAGTTGGCGCCATTTCCCCAGAGTAAAGCCAAAAAAAAAACCAAAATATATTTTGCAAAAAAAAAAAAATACTAAAAATAAAAATGCACATGTTGTTGTTAATGTTATTTTTGCTGTTTGTTGTTGTTGTTGTATTGATTGCAATACATACAGCTGATATTGAATACAACAACTTACATATATGCATATGCATGTGTATGTGCGTGTGTGTGTGTGTGGCAAACATGGACACAAGTATTTGTGTCATTTTGTCGCCGCGCTTTGCAGCTGTTTGCCGGCAGACAATTTATAAATAAAAACAAATACATAAACAACAACAAGAGTAGCAGCAGCAGCATAAATATAAATACAAATACGAAAATATAAATACTACAACTAAATGTGATTCAAATAAAAGCCAAACAAAACAAATGAGAATAGAATAGAATAGAAGAGTACAAACCGTTTTTAGTCCACACTATTTTTTTTATATAATATATATATATATATGTATATATTTTTTTTTTTGGCACACGCACTTCTTTTTTGTGCTACTTCTTCTTCTGCTTACTGCTACTTTAGCTTGGCAGTTCTTCCTCTTCCTCTACTTGACTTTGCACTCAACACTTTGCGAAGAATTGCATTCACTGTTAATTGGATTTGCAGACTGATCTGATCTCAAGATAAAATATCACTGCATCACTGATAACAATTGGCACCGTTTTACATTTTCGGCGTTCTTCGCACAACAACAAAAAGGAAAAGAATATAAACACGCGCGAGAAGCGACGAACTATGTACGTAAAAATCACACAAAGTGAGAAACTTCGCTTCGCTTTAGCCAAGCAAAGAGAGCGCACGTACAACCTGCTTGCGCCGCGTCACGTAAGTAACTAAATGGCAACTGACTGAGCAGAGCAGCATATGCGCCGGTGGCCGGCGGCAGCCGACGACCTGCGTCGCTGCACAGCGTTCGGCATATATTCGGCTGACACGAGCCGACAACGCTTTGCGTTTGAACAAAGACGCGCTTGCATTTCTGCAGCAGCAGCAAAAAGACGAAGCTGACACTGCCGACGATCATTAGATGTACATACATACAGATGTATGCCAAAGCACACAGGTGTGATTGTGTTTGTGTGTTGCTTCATTGACTGCAAAAAAGGAAGCTTCCAATACATACATGTGCATGTATGTATGTATGTAAGTAAATGTATGTAGATGTTTTACATTTTTGAAATATGTATTTATTTATTTTTTTTATTGATATAATTTTCTTGTTTGCTTTTGTATCATTCACTTAACAGTTTGTTCTTCGTATTATACATAATATGTATGCTGATTTCTGTACGTACAATAATTGCCATTGTAATTTGATGTATGTATGTATGTATATATGAGTTATCGCTTTACTTTTATTCATTATAATTATTTCTCATTTCTGTGTGTATGTGTGTGTGTTCGCATTAGGTTAGGTTATGTTAGGTTAAGTTAGGTTATGTTAGGTTATGTTAGGTTATGTTATGTTGGGGCAAAAGTTAAAGTTCAAGCTGCACAACATTTTACACTGGGGGGCGTGTTCAACGAAAGTCGACAATTAGTTGGTAAATAATTAATAGCTTAATCATAATTATTATCAAGTGTTTTAACATTTTAAGCATTCTCTTCCATCCTTCTTTCCGCTATCTCTCTCTCACTCACCCTCTTTCTATCTCTGTCTACCGCTCTTCGATCGTCATCCTCTCTTTCCACAGATTGGCTAGTATGCGTTCTCATGTGTGTATGTGTGTGTGCGTGTGTGTGTTGTTGCTGCTTGAATTGTTGTTGGACCTTATAGTTCTATATAGTATATTGTTGTTGTGGAATATCTATCATATCTATGTGCGTGTGTGTGTGTATGTGTGTGTGTGTGTATGTATGTATCTGTGTGCATCTCACTTCTTATGGCCATTGTATTAAATGTTAGTTGTTTGGTTTATTTGTTGTGATTCGTTTAACATATAGTATTTAGTTCTTATTCCATTAAGGTTACGATTAAGATTACAATTCATGTATAATAAAAATAATAAGAAGAAGCATTCGAAATATATCCATCGCATTCGAGTTCCCGACGGTTGTTGGATCGCAGTGTATAAATTCCCTCTATTATTAATTAGGGCATTATCTTATATCGAACAATAAAGTTTTTTTTTTTTTATATATATTCAAATTATAAAAAAAAAAAAATGTTTCATCTAACTCTTGTTATGTGTGGCTTTATGGGAGGGTGTGTGTTGCTTTAAACAACTGGCGGTTCCGTGCCACCTTGGGCTTCATCGTTCCTGCAATCAAATAAAATAAAAAAATAAAAAAAAAATCAAAATTGTAAATCAAGTGTAAAATAAAACAATGAATGAATTTATGACAATAACCGAATCCTAATTATTTTAGGCAAGAAAAGGAGAAAAACTAAAACTTTCAAAACTTAAGCAAATATTCGAAGCTATAATAAAACTGTAAACGAAAACACATTCAGCACTTCAAACTTCATCAAAATCGATTCACTTTGACTAAGTTAGAAAAATGCAGATATTTCGGAAGGGATTTTGACTCAATTTTTTGACATATTTGGCCATATCTCAGGAAATACTCATCAGAAACACCTCAAATAAAAAGCATAATGCTTGTTATGAGTCCTGGAATCGATTTCAGTCAAAAAATTAGGGTTAACAAAATTTTCGATTTTTGCTGATATTGTCAAGGGGTTAGCATGGAAAATGGGTCAAAAAAAATCGAAAACTTAAAAAATTCGAAATTTAATAAAAATTGAATGCAGTTTTAATCTGATATCAAAACCAAAACCAAAAAGCCAAATTTCATGAAAATCAGACGATTTTTGGCCAAGTTATGGAATTTCAAAGTCTCAAAGCAGTTTTTGAGCCTTTTTGTATCATATTTTTGGCCATATCTCAGGAAATACTCATCAGAAACACCTCAAATAAAAAGCATAATGCTTGTTATGAGTCCTGGAATCGATTTCAGTCAAAAAATTAGGGTTAACAAAATTTTCGATTTTTGCTGATATTGTCAAGGGAAAAATAAGTCAAAAAAATCGAAAACTTAAAAAATTCGAAATTTAATAAAATTTGAATGCAGTTTTAATCTGATATCAAAACCATAACCAAAAAGCCAAATTTCATGAAAATCGGACGATTTTTGGCAAAGTTATGGAATTTCAAAGTTTCAAAGCAGTTTTTGAGCCTTTTTGTATCACATTTTTGGCCATATCTCAGGAAATACTCATCAGAAACACCTCAAATAAAAAAACAAAGTGCTAGCTATGAGTCCTAGAATCGATTTCAGTCAAAAAATTAGGGTCAACAAAATTTTCGATTTTTGCTGATATTGTCAAGGGGTTAGCATGGAAAATGGGTCAAAAAAATCGAAAACTTAAAAAATTCGAAATTTAATAAAATTTGAATGCAGTTTTAATCTGATATCAAAACCATAACCAAAAAGCCAAATTTCATGAAAATCAGACGATTTTTGGCCAAGTTATGGAATTTCAAAGTCTCAAAGCAGTTTTTGAGCCTTTTTGTATCACATTTTTGGCCATATCTCAGGAAATACTCATCAGAAACACCTCGAATAAAAAGCAAAATGCTAGTTATGAGTCCTAGAATCGATTACAGTCATAAAATTGGGGTCGACATTTGTTTTGATTTTTGATGATTTTGTCAAGGGGTTAGTATGGAAATTGGGCAAAAAAAGTAAAAAAAACTAAAAATTTCGAATTTAGGAAAGTTTGAATGCAGAATTAAAGTGATACCAAAACCATTTCCAAAACTTCAAATTTCATCAAAATCTAATGATTTTTGACCAAGTTATGACACTTCAAAGTTAGAAAAATGCGAAAATGGGGATTTTGACTCAATTTGTGGACATTTTTGGCCATATCTCGGAAAATAGTCATCAGAAACAACTCAAATAAAAATTTGTAAGTGTTTTTATGGGTGAGTTATAGATCGCTGCCTTACGCTACTTGTATGTATGTATGCATGTATGTATGTATGTATATATATATGTATGTATGTATGTATGTATGTATGTATGTATGTATGTATGTATGTATGTATGTATATATGCATAATTGCGATTCTATCGTATTACTGCAAATTTCAGACTTCAGTCTCGACGAACACGAACCACGTCTAGCCTTCAAGTATTATCGCTATTATCCTTAACATAGATGGTATATCTATCGTATATATACGATTATATATGTATATATATATATATATATATATATATATATGTAGATATATTTGTATAGGTATAGTTATATACGTAGGTATATCATAGTTAGTTGTGTCAGGAAATATTCCATTAGCCATATTCCAGCTTCTTCATATTTTCATAAGTTGACGGTATCTTAACTTGTATTGATCAATATTCAATATTCAACAATAGTTTCTTTTCTGGTGCTAGCTACGTACTCACAAAAAAAAAAAAAACATCGTTTACAATATGTTCAACAGTAGATCCTTTAGGATATCGAGTAGTTATATGTATAATTTTGCTAGATGAATATTTCTAGGGACTAGACTACTTCTGTATATACTATATATGTTGAGTAGGGGTATATATGTATGTATATGATATTTTGCAATGATATGGCACGATTAGTTTTTGTATTCGATTAAGCGAATCCTGGCTAGGCTCTATAACGCCTCCGTCTCGATGTGGAACTGTAACTGTTCCTTAACTGGGCCAGAGGAGTCTCGTGGCCAGTGCTATGAGTGCTGGCAGTGCCTTGTGCACTCCATCTGCTCTATTGTAGCTAAAACGATTGCTATCGATATCGAAATCGTTATCGATATTGTTATCGATATCGATGTCATGCTGCAACTGATTGAAGTTGGGACGCGGATAAACGATGCGCACAGGCGGCGGCTGATCGAACTCATCGAAGAAGTTGGGATCGTATCTGACGTCCTTGGGATCATACTTGTCATAGACCAGGCTGAACGGATCATCGCCGCTGCTAATCTCCGCCAGAAATGCAAGCATGTCACGACCAACAAATCCAAATAATCAAACATACGCCAAATGGAGTCATACAATATCCCGTATATAGAATAGATATCTAATCTGTGAATGGGTTACTTACACGGGACAGGTGTCCACGTTGACGCCACTGACCGCGGATCTGCCCAGATTGATCTGTCCATCGCCCTCGACGAAGACGATGCAGCCGCTGAAGTTGTGCGTGTATCGTTTGCCCGTAAACTGCGATATATCCGGAGTGCCACCTGAAAGAAGAAGCACACATGGTGAATGGCCTTGGGCATGGATGGATGGTGTGTGGTGACTTACCGATGAACACATTGCCTGGCAGATGCATCTTCTGCTTGATGGTGGGACGCGTCTCGCCGGCATCAGAGATGCGATCCACTTCGAGCACGGCTGTGTTATCCGCCCGCTTCACGATCACGATGTGACGATCACCATCATCGACCGGCGTATCCGTGTTGCGAATGACAGTCTCCTCGCCATCCAGACGCATCGCGTACTCCACATAGCCATCGACGACAGCAATGGCTATGAAGTCCTGGCCGGTGAACTCCTCGCCAGCTGCCTGGCCCCACCAGAGTAGCAAGCCGTTGGGTTTGCTCGTCGAGAACACCACCACAGCCGAGGTGTACTCCTGGTCAATCTCGGTGCTGAACTGGTTCCGATCCAGCTCCAGGTAACCGTTGCCGCGGAAGGACGCATTGAAGCCAACCTCGATGTCTGAACGGGTTGGAGAGCGAGAGAGATGAGGGAGAGATTAATCAGGAGGTTGCCCCTGGAATTGTCACTGGCAGCACTTACGATCCTGGCAACGTTTGCCACTGAAGCCCAACTTGCAGGAGCAGCTGGCCAGCTGTCCCAGCTCGGCACAGGTGCCGCCATTCTCGCAGGGATCGCTGCTGCAGGGCGAGCTCTGAGTCTGTTCATCGGACTTGCCAGAGTTGCCACCGGTTGGTGGCTGCTCTGGGGCTACTGGTGCCACCGGCAGCTCACCGCTGTCGGCATCATCGATCTCATTGATCTCGCCGCAGTTCTGCACGTTGGCCGCGTCCACAATGTCGGTCAGCAGATTGATGGGCGACTTGGAGTCGTAGAGACGCGAGATGCAGCCATCGAAGCCGCTGGTCACGTTCACATCGCGATTGATCATGACGCTGGCGCGATCGTAGCCGCCCACATACAGTGGCGTCTTCAGCGAGAGCATCCGAGCTGCACCCGCCGCCTTGGCATGCTGGGGAGGCTCATCGCCCACGCGGAGTATGCTCTCGGCCTGACGACGCAACAGCTCGACGCGTGTCCAGCGGTGCAGGGGCAGCGGATGCAACGAGCGCACCACCACCGGCTTGAGGCGGGCCGCCGTGTTGATCATGAGCTCGACGTGGCCATCGCGGAGCAGTAGGGCGACATAGTCGCCGCTGGGCAGCTTCGACTCGGCGGCATACAGCAGCACCGCATCCTGCAGACTAGAGGGGCGCAGCGAGAGGGTAACATTGATGCGGGAGACACGGGGGGTGCTGCAAGACAGAAAGAGATGAGAATAGAGGTTCATTGGGATTGGATTGGGCTTCCCTAGCGGACTTACCCGTAGGCCGCATAGCTGTTGCGCTTGAAGTTGAGACTGTGCTCGTTGAGATGCTCCAGGTACTGACAGCGGTCGCCGGTGCGATTCAGCGGACAGAGGCACTCCATGTCCAGCTCGGTGTTCTCGCAGCGACCGGTGCCGCAGACGCCGGGCGTGCACTGGGCACCGGTGACGGCACAGTTGCGTCCCGTCCAGCCCTGCTGGCAGACGCAGGTGTAGGCCTGCTCCGTTTGGCTTTCGAGGCAGATGCCGCCGTTGGAGCAGGGGGCGCTGGCACAGGGATTGCAGCTGGTGATGCCCTCCTTAAACTTGGCCTCCTTCATGAGCTCCACGGTACGGCCCTGGAGCGTCAGACGGCTGATGCAGCCCACGAAGCCCGTGTGCTTAATGTTGGTATCATCGGCGGGCAGCACATCCCAGCTGGGCACGCCGCCAATGTGCAGATCCTCGATGAGTTCCATGGGTGGGACCTGAGTGAGCGTGGGGAATGCCACCGGATGCTGTTCGTCCACCTGCATGTAGCCATCGCGTCGGGATCTGTGCACGCGCACCGTATGCCAGTCGTTCAATTGGATTGGCTGCTCCGCCCGCACCACTATCGGAATGCTGTCGAATTCAAGACGGAACTCCACGTAGCCATCCTTCAGATACAGGGCGATATTGTCGCCGGAGAAGCGGGTGCGACCGTTGAATAGCAGAAGACCGTTGCCCGTCTCCGGACGGAACGTGATCTCAAAGTTAAAGCGGAACGAGGAGTTGGGCAGCGTGGGGAAACTCATGTAGCTGAGCGGTTGCTGCTGGAAGTGGGGCAGAGCGCCGGTCACCACCAGTATGCTGGGGTAATCCACCGACTCCATGTCCGCATACACAACCGTACAGATGTAGCTGCCGGCATCATTCGCCTGCACATCGTTCAGTGTCAGATGATCCTGCACAAAAATGGAACATCAGTAGGTAGATCTACTGGAAATTAATTTGAGGTCACTTACGCTTAGTAGGTCTCTTCCGGCTTGCAACTGTCCGTATTGGCGCGACCAGCGGTAATGAGGACCGCGTGTCTCGTCGGCACCGCAGTTGAGCTGCGCCTTGTCGCCGACCTTGGCGTGGACGATCTTGGGACGACGCAGCTCGTGGGGTTGCTCCTCGATGGTCAGCTCGTAGCTGGTGGTGTACAGATCGCCTTCATCCGTGCGGCACTTGCAGACATAGTTGCCCGCATCCGCGGCTGTCACATGGGCGATCACCAGACGGTTGCCCACTTGCTGTAGGTCATAGGCAAGTGATATTGTTGACTGGTGAGCCTGGCCAGAGTGCTACTCATACTCACCTGAATGTTTGCGGAGAGTGGTGCGCCATCGGACCGCTCCCAGATCACGTCCGTGTAGCTGTGGTCCGAGGAGTAGCACTCCACTTCGGTGGATTCGCCGATGCGCAGCTTCGACGACTGCTGATCCAGTTTGAGGCTGTAGTCCCGAGGTTCCGGCGGGGGTGTGGCCTGCTCTGGTGGCAGATAGATACCCGGATAGGGGGCTGGGGTGGTGGGCAGGCCAGCTGCCAGAGTCAACGTAGACGACAAACACCGCAGACAGGAAACATTAAGCGGAACAAGACGACGACGACGACGACGACGACCACCAAGACGATGACAATGCACAATTTTTATTTTTGTGGGGTTATATGATGTAGAGCGGTGCATATGTGTGTGTATGTGTGTGTGTGTGTGTGGTGAGTGTATGTGTAGTAGTGTGTATGTATGTGTGAGTGTGTGTGTGTATGTATGTGAGGGGGAACGATATGGGATGGAAGATTGTAAAAAATACACAGAGAGAAAAGAAAGCAGTTAGCAAAATTACAAATGTCACAAACGTTAGGGCGATAACGATAACGATAACATTACGATAGACAGTGATGCGCCATATGTATCGAACAATTAACGATAAATACATATATATGTGTATACATATATATATAGTGTGTGTGTGTGTATGTATGTATGTGAGTTCGATAGACATAGCAGCATTCGGCTGTTATCGTTTTACTTCTCTTTACACAATTTCTACGAATTACATGAAATGGAGGCAATTGTAGTGGGTAGGGAATATAGAAGGTGGGTGGGGTAGTCGGTAAGGTGGAGACGATAGTTAATACAGAAAAACTACTACGGTATAGAGGGAAAACAGAAAGTGTGAAATTGGTGAAGAATACACACAATAAATATAAATATTTTGCTACGATAAATCTAACAGATGGATATCGATATTGATGGGAAGTTTATCTACGGTCTCGAATCACACTTAAAATGTGTATATGTGTGTGTGTGTGTGTATTGGTGTGTGTTGGTTTGTGTATAGGTTACAAATGGGTGGGTATACAATAGTTGTTATAAATCACATTGTTTGACATTTATCGATTTATCGATAGGTCAACTTATCGTTTTATGCTACACATATTAACATATCAACTAATACATGTATATGGGCTCTACAAATAAGTTCTACGCACAAGTGCTCAACTAAATGCAGTTTCAATCGAAATGCTTATTTATCGATAAGTTGTTTTTGTGTGTGTGTGTGTGGATGTGTGTGTGTGTGTGTTATTTACAAGAATTTTGATAGTTTGATATCGTGTATAAAGTGTAAGTATATATACAAATAAGTACGGGTTAGTTAGTTTTGTTTTTTCCTCCCACTGCATGCGTTTCGATTAAGATTATTACTTATCGATAACTTATCGATATATTTGTTTAAATTGCATTTTCGTTTATAAACTAGAGTTACACAGACAGAGCACCGCCACCAACTGCTTGTATAGTTGCATTCCTTGTTATCGATTGTGTGTTATCGTTTATCGACTGCATCAAATACACACACTACAGCTCCTTCCCAACTGTCCCAAGGTGCTTCAAGTGCAAATTGCATGTTGTTGTTGTTGTCGTTGACAGAAAGGACACTGAGAGAGACCTAGGATCTAGATTGGACGAGGAGGCGGGGATAACGGGGAGACTTGTGTGTGCGTGGGTGGGGGGGGGTGGGGGGGTTTGAGGATAATCGCTGTAGACAAACCGAAGCCTCTGGTCAACTTGGCCGCAACCAGCGTCTTGAGTGTCCTGCCTCGTCGATAGTCCTGCTGCGCTTTTCCTCCTGCCATGCCGCTCTTCTTCCAGCGCTTGAATGTGCTCATCTCGAGTCCCGCTTTGGGCGTCCCCGCCGCACTTGAAGTGATGTTGCTGCGACTTGTCGATGCAGTTGCGATTGCGGTTGCGGTTGCGGTTGCCACTCCTGCTCCTGTGCCGGGGATCGTTCTGCCGTTGAGGTCCCGCGTGCAGTTGAATTCGTCGGAGTGATCGGTGCAGTCGTAGATGCCGTCGCAGATCATGGTGGCCTTGACGCAGGTATGCGGATGCGACACGCACTTGAAGTCGTTCGCCTGGCAGGCGTAACTGCTCATCTGTGGGCGTGGCACGCTAGTAACCGCCGTCACCGCCTTGATGGGCGTCACTTTGTTCAGCTTGAAATCTGTTTGTCGCCCGCGCAGCGTTTGCATCGATGTTTAGATTTTATTTTCATTTATAAGTTTGTTTATAGTTTTGAATCATTTTTTAATTTTGATTTTCAGATTATGCATAAATTTCAATGATAAAGAATTGAATTTTTATTTATTTTGTATAAATTTAATTTTAATGTAATTTTTAATATAATTTATTAAGGATTTAATTTTTAATTTAAATTATTTTTAAATAATTAATTTTTATTTATTTATTTTATTTAATTAATATTTAATTTTTATTTGATTAATTTATAATTTTTATTATTTTTAAGTAATTTATTTTTATTTATTTATTTTATTTAATTTATATTTAATTTTTTTTTGATTAATTTTTAATTTTAATTATTTTTAAATAATTTTTTTTTTATTTATTTAATTTATTTAAATTAATATATATAATTTTTATTTTATTAATTTTAAATTTTTATTTATTTATTTTATTTAATTTATATATAATTTTTATTTGATTAATTTTTAATTTTCATTATTTTTAAATGATTTATTTTATTTAATTTATATTTAATTATTATTTGATTATTTTTTAATTTTTATTATTTTCAAATAATTTATTTTTTATTTATTTATTTTATTTAATTTTTATTTGATTAATTTTTAATTTTAATTATTTTTAAATAATTTATTTTTATTTATTTATTTTATTTAAATTTATATTTAATTTTCATTTGATTAATTTTAATTATTTTTAAATAATTTATTTTTATTTATTTATTTTAGTTAAATTAATATATATATATAATTTTTATTTTATTAATTTTAAATTTTTATTTATTTATTTTAATTAATTTATATATAATTGTTATTTGATTAATTTTTAATTTTAATTATTTTAAAATGATTTATTTATTGCAATTATATTTTTTTATATGTTTCATATTTTTGAATTTAATTTTTGACATGTTATTGATTTGTTCAATTTATTTATGCAATTTTATATATTTTTTTTTGTAAAATTTGTGTAAAATTGAAATAGAAGAGATTAACTCAGAGTTTTTGTAGATGGTTTTTTACGGCCATGGTGTTAGTTTTCCCCGATTCTCCCCTATATCGCTGCAATCGGCGCTCGTTACGTATACGCAGCGTTGAGCAGCAGTTAATACTACAGATACTACCGATACGAGAACTATATCTACAACATGTGTCGTGTCTAGAGATATTTTTGTGTGGTTATATCGATTACAGACTAAGACTAGCAGCTAAAGGGATTTTATTTGATATTGTTTTAATTGGAAATTTATTGTATTTTATTATATTGAATATGGTTTTTATTTGTTTTTTAAATTTCTTAGTTGTTTTGACTTTTGTTTAGTTTTTTAAGGGCTCTATATCGTATATAGACAAGGCAGCGCTTAGATCGTGACAACGTATGTGGATGTGGCACGATTTTTGGTACATACACTATGTCTAGGGTTAACGGTTAATATATATATGTATATATGTATGTATATATGCATTTTGCGAAGGGACGATACTGCTTCACAGTGTGTTAATGGTAGTTATAATCGTAATAAACGTAATAATCATAATTAATGTAATACACTCAAAAAAAAAAAACGAAAATAATATAAAAGAAAATTATATAAAATAAAAGCAAAGAAATAACAGAGAACTAATAACTAACAACTGGCAAAATAAAAAACGAACATCAATCAAATCATACAAAAATCAATCAAAATTTATGGGACCGGGGGGGATGGCGTGGTGGGGGTGGGGGGTGGCGGTAGGGGGTTGATCGATCAGAGGTGATTGTTAGGCGGCAGCGGCAACACACCTGCACAGATATAGAAAAACATGCAGGGGGTATCGGAGCGCCCATTATACGGGCTGTATATCTTGGCTATAGTTGTTGTTGTCGATTGTTGTTGTCGATTGTTGTTGTTGTTGTTGTTGTTGCAGGCGTTGTTGCGGTGGTTGTTGCGGTGGTTGCAGTGGTGACAGTTTGCGATGGCAGTGGCAGTTGTTGTTGTTGTTGTTGTTGTTGCATTGGCAGCAGACATACACATACATATACGTATATATATATATGTATATATATTCCGATAAATGTATATACATGTGTGTGTATAGCGTATATATTGGCATATATAACATAGACATGTGAGTGTGTGTGTGTTGTTTTTTTTTTCAGTGTATATATAAGCAATCGATAGTATATATATATAATAACCGATTTGTCGCATAAATATATATGTATAAATATATATATGTTTATAAATACGCACACATATATTTGTATATGAATAATATTTGTATAAATATTTACAAATATATGTGTGCATGTTGTTGTTTTCATTATATTTATTTTATGTTTATGTTTAGCATGGTTTTTTTTTTTTTTTTTTTTTTTGCACAAGCGCACATGTAAGAAAGAGAAAGAGAGAGAGAGAGAGAGATAAAGAATGTGGGAAAGAGAAGAGAAAAAGCAGTAAAGAAAAAGAAAGATATATATAGATATGTATATATATATATATATATATTAACTGTTCACATATGATGCTCATATCATATCGATAATCAAAACTAAAGAAAGAAAAACAAAATTTATTGTGTCCTACACGAAACTAAGCTACTTTGGCACATGTCGGGTACGAGATCTATGCGATTCGATCAAAGTTCAAAGGTTTGCCAATATTTTTTTTGTTTGTTTTTGTTGCTTCTGATTTTAGCTTATTCGTTGCACAGATATTGATATTATTTACAGGTGTTTCAATTACTATGTGCGAAACATAAAATACAAAGAAAAAAAACATTACTTGAAATTGCAATTTAAGTAACAGAGTTGGTAAATTATGCATGTATGTATATAATTTTTTCAAGTGCAGGTGCTGCTTGTGTGCAAACAAGTTACAGAGAAATATATTGCGTGAAATTTGTATAAATTGAGAGAGTACGAGAGACAGAAATTGAGTGAGTGTGAGGGAGAGAGTGAGTGTGAGAGATGAACTTACTCAGTCTCTCTCGCACAACTCCATTTGTTGTCCTCAAGATGAGTGTGCAGTGCAGTGCAGGTATTTATTTTGGTATTATTATTTTGATACATATTTTAAATATATTTTTTATTTTTTTATTGCCAATTAGTAGTTGAAACAAAACAACACATGTTCACTTGCTCACTCCAGTCGCTAAGCAAGCTAAACAGTAGTCCCGAGTAGCCGATGGATGATGAATATTTACAAAAATCAAAATGAGAGGATCAGAATCAGGACCCAAACAGAGAGAGGACGTAAGCCAACACCAACGAAAGAAAGTCCCGCAAAACAATATCAAAATATTAAATAGTTAAAAATATTTTGTGTTATGTGAAACATAAACAACTAAGTTCGTCTAATGCCGAAAACGAAATGCCTTCATTTGCAATAGTTCAAAAATTCATAAATTAATTGTGCTAAAAATTGTTGCATACTTCCAGGGTGCGCAAAGAAATCGCATGGGAGAAATTACATGGCAGTTGTATTGCAAATTTGGGCATTTGATACACTGAAAACATTCATGGTTAGTATTTTTTTTATGAAAATAAAAATTGTTTTCTTATTTTTTATTTTCTGGGTAATTCTCTCAGCTTTTTTTGTTTTGTTTTGGTTTTGCATATAAAATATTGATTTTTGTTAATAATTTTTATTGGTCACTTAGTGGTTTTTGGACTTAACATGTATTGTATTAGATATGGCAGCCACTTGTAAGCTTAAGAGTTTATTAAATATTATTGTATAAGTATATAAATGTTTAATGAACAAACAAAAGTATATATGTATTGCATTTCATCTTTAAGTTTTAACATTGATTAATTAATTTGGTAATTCTATTCAATTTTTTTTTTTTTTTGTTTCCAACTTTTGAAGTTATAGAAAATATCGAGTGAAGAGCTTTTGGGCAGTGTTTAAGTTGAGTGGGTGGGTAAGGGGTGGCAGCATGCAGTTTTAGAGAAAGTGAGTGGGCGTTGGGTGGGGGGGGGGGGGGTTAGGGTTGTTGGAGGGAGGGTGGCAGTATTTCGTACTAGATATTTTCTTGTTGAAAATGGCAAACAAAAAGAAAAAAAAAGAGGTGCATTGAAAGTAACTTAAGATTTTCGTTTTTAACACCGCCACCAGTTGTGGAAATTCATTAAATACTTACAAATAAATTACAAAAAAAATCAACTCTGTGTGTGTGTTTGTGTGTGTGTGTGTTTGACAATATTTTCCCATATTTTTTGTAGTTGTTGAAAATTGCTTAATTATTAATTTTACATTTGTTAGTGGCTGTAATTGCATGTGTTTTCTTGTCTTATTGTTCTATATACAGAGTGTTTGTTGTGTGTCTGTGTGGCTGTGTGTGTGTGTGGGTGTGTGTGTGTGTGTGTGCCCTATAACCATTTCCCGCTGCCATTTTCTTATCCTGTGCCCCAGTGATGTGTTTTTGTTGTTCTTGTTGTTGTTGTTGGGGTTACACGCTTAAGATACTCATTGATAGCTGCTCGCATATTTACAGGGTATATATGTATATAGTTTGTGCAGATGTATATATTACATGGCTGTGTGTATGTGTCTGTGTGTGTGTGTAATGGTGTGTGTGCGTGTTTCTGTTTCGACATTCATTTAGTTCATTTAGTGATTGCTACAGTGTCAAACAGACGGCCATACAGATACATGAACATGGTGCATGGACATGGGATGTATGGCCATCGATTGTTGCTATTCACATGACTATGGTGGGGTATTGGGAACAAAGTAAAATCAGCGTGCGAGCGAGCGATATTTTCCTGATCAACCTTCAACTTGATTTTGCCAACAAACGAAACAAAACAAAAAAAAAATAAAACTATGCCTAACTCGGGAAACTCCTTCTTAACAAAATGTTGAATTTTATATTGATTATTATTTTTCGGTTATATTTCTTTTTTTTTTTTTTTTTTTTTTTTTTTTTTTTAGTAATATTTTCTCTTGACTGAGGGCTGTCCTAAATCATTTTGAAAATTCAAAGGATTGTGGGTGAATGTGTGTTGAGTGTGTGTGTGTTGAGTGTGTGTGTTGAGTGTGTGTGTGAGATAAGAGATATATATTTAGATAGATTTCTGTTGCTGTGTTCAAATAATCGGAACTGACATCTGACATAACCATAGGGGGGCATGTTGGTGTAGGAGGGGGATGTGGGAGGATCTACTCACGCTGTACACTCAAATCAACGTATGTGGGATTCAGCGGCTGACGGGTATTCAAATCATACGAGTTGCAGACATAGCGACCGCCATCCTCGGGACGCAGGGACATCAACACCAGCACTTGGCTGTCGGGGCGAGCATTGTGGGGCAGTGGCTTGCCGTCATCGCGGTACCATTGGAACTGCAAGACGAACAAAAAATAATAATAAGAATATAATATTAATAATATAATATATGAATAACATTAATGACAATTTGTGTATTTGTCAAGCGTGTCTCGAATTCGTTGCGAATTATAAGCGCAGAGTTGCGGTCGCAATGAAATCAAATGCTTCTCTTGAAGTGGTTGGGAATTATAAGCGCTGAGTTGACGTCATACCTGCACGTTGTGACGCTCGCCCTGGGAGGTGGTGACGCTGCAGCGCAGCTGAATGCTTTGACCTTCGCGTCCGGTTTGCTGCTGGGACGGTGGCTGGGGGCGATAGTAGGGCGGACGTCTGACCACCACCTGGGCGTTCTTGCTCGTCTTGCCGTATTCGTTCCATGCCGTGCAGCTGTAGCCGCCGGCATCGGCGGGTGTGATGGCATTGAAGCGTAGATAGGGACCATCAATGGACACAGAGCTGGCAAGTGAACAATTCATTAACTGGGAACTAACAGAGGAGCATCTTTTGCTTGTTGCCTTGGTAGTTACCTGGAGACGGGACGATTGTTGTCGGTGGTCCAGCGAACATTCTCGGGACTGGCACCAGTCACCTGGCAGTAGATCTGTACATTGTGATCGGCCTCGACATGGAGGGGAATCTTGGGCTGGAATGTGATCTGCGGCACCGGCAGCAACACCAGCTCCCGCACCACAAACGTGACCAGGGAACCACGCGAGTCGTGCGCATTGCAGCGATACTTGCCCAGATTCTGTTCCTGTACATTGGAGATGATGAGCCTGTTGCGATCGGCGTGGGCATTCGGTAGCATCGGCTGGCCATCATCCCTCTCCCATGTGGTGCTCAGATACGGTTCCAGATCGCACGTCATTGTCACATTCTCGCCCAGAATTGTGGGCAGCTGCTTAACGTCAGCCTCGTCCACATCGCCTTCGGCTGTGCAGTGAAATTATGCTTAGGTCTGACAGCACCTAAAAGGATCTCAAGATCTACTCACGTCCATCGATATCGCCGCGCTTGGTCTCCACATCAATGCGTATGGTACGCGTCTCATTGCCCGCCTCGTTGCTAGCGATGCAGTTGTAGTAGCCGGCATCGTTTTGGGTCACCCGATATATGTTCAGGTAGGCCGTGTTCGAGACGACCTCGCGGAATCCAGTGAAGGCCATCGGCGTGTCCTTGTTGTTGTCCCAGTGCACTGTGGGATTCGGATAGCCGCTGGCAATGCAACTGATGCGCACCTCATCGCCCTCGGTGAAGCGTATCATCTGTTGATCGGGGTCAAAGGTAATTTCGGGTGCCTGCACCACGCGCAGCGTGGCGACCGCGGTCACCATGCCAACGCTGTTGTTTGCCACGCACTCGTATTCACCGCCATCGATCACTTGGATGTCGTCAATGCTGCAACACATTCATTCCATCATCAGTTGGACATACGATGAGAGATGGAGGAATCATCATCAGTTACTTACACAACATAGCCGGGGGAGAGCTCCTTGTGTCGCGGCGAGAGTGGCATGCCATCGATGCGGCGCCAGTTCACTGACGGCTCGGGAATGCCACTGGCGGCACAGTAAAGCTGCGCGGATTCGCCGACGCTGTGCGTCTGTGGCGCCGACGGCTGTATCTCAACGCTCGGACGTTCCCGAGCTGCAAACAAGTAAATGATGGTTGTTGTACAGATTAGTATTAGGATCAGACTGTGTGGACCTGTCTTATTACCGACTCCATTCTTGTGCACTTTCAGATGCAGTTATTTCAAATATGGATTTTCAATATTTCATTTCGTTTTCATATTATTTATATCAGTTACAATTATTTTTATATTTTTTTGAATTTTTTAAATTTTTATATTTCATTTTTTTCATAATATTATATTTGTATATTAAAATTGTATTATTATGATTTATGATTATTATATTGATTTTAATATTTTTGTAGGTCATAAATTTTTTATTTTTATTTTTTTTAATTTAAAGTAAATAATTTAGAAAAAAAATTATGATTTTCAATTCAAAATATTTAATTAAGTTTACCAGAATGACGATCGGCAAGCATTCGAAAGAAATAAATTCAAGTTAAAACACTTCAAGTCCGTTAAGATACGCTAAACAGTGTTGGAAAATACATCAAAGTGTGCATAGTCTTATTTCTATAAATATTCTATCGAATTAGAACCCTACATAATAAATTATAAAATATGTACTGAAAACTGTGTTTGGGAGCTCCAAATATGTATCTGAAGTTGATTTCAAAATTAAAGCTTTTAATGCGGAAGTTCAGCGACAAGATGAGCTTAAAGCTCCACAATACAAAGCAGTTAAGGAAATTATAAGAATGAAAGCTTAAAGCTGCTAGATTTTTAAATCGATGTAGCTTAAAGCTTTACTTTTTCAACTGTATGCATAAAGTAGCTTAAAAGCTCCTTGTTATGTTCAATTTGAGAACTCTGGATAATAATAAAATTCAAAGCAGAAAGCTGCTGTTGCTGTTGGATTTTTAAATCGAAGTAGCTTAAAGCTGTACTTTTTCAACTGTATGCATAAAGTAGCTCAAAAGCTCCTTGGGATAGAGACCCATACTTAACGGTACTGTTATGTTAAATGTGGAAATTTTGGACTTACGTTCAATATCGATGAAAGTGCTACTTTCATCTGTACCATAATCATTCTGGGCAAAGCAGATATAGCTACCGCGATTCTCGGGCTTGGCATTGATAATGCGGAGCACATTGCCGGTCTGGTGCACATTGGTGGCCATTTGCTCACCCATCTTGGTCCACTTGATGGTGGGATAAGGCGAACCACTTGACTCGCAGGTGATACTGAGATCGGCGCCCTGCAGCACCGAGTACATATTGTTCAGACGAGTGATGACGGGCTTTATTCTGGAATACGTAAGTGGATTTCCCAGTTGTTGAGACGAAATTGTTTATCCCTGGGGGGGTGGGAGGCACCAACTCACCCTGGTTGACTGCGTGGCTCGATGTAGACATGTGCATCCTCCGTGTAGTTGCGTCTGTTGCGCAGATCGAGGCCAATGCAGGTGTAGGTGCCGGTGTCACGGTAAGTGGCGTCGCGGATCTCCAGGGTATCGCCGCTCACATAGATGTTGCGATGCTGGTGGGGATTCAGGGGGTAGCCGTCATGACGCCACTCGTACTGCAGAATGGCGCCGCTCGTCGACTGGCATGTGAAGCGGACAGTGCCGCCCTCGACGCCATTGTACTCCTCGGGCTGGATGTAGACACGCTCGCGTGGTGGGGTCGGTGGTGGAACATTGCCGCGCACATAGACCTGCACGTAGCGTTCGTCCAGATTGAAGCTGTTCTGCACCTGGCAGCGGTAGCGTCCCTCGTCGGATTTGCGCGGCGAATTGAAGATGAGGCGACCGCCATCGGTGCGCGTATTCAGATCGGCCTGGCCATCGACACGTGTCCAGGTGATGACGGGCGCCGGATTGCCCTCTACCTCGCAGTTGATCTCGTTTGGCTGATACTCCTCGAAGGTGATCGTTGCTGGCAGGTTCACAATGCGAGCGGGAGCCAGTTGTGTTTCATCTACACGGTGGAGGCGACACAAAAGAAGAAGAAGAAAAATACATTTTGTTAGATTTGGAACCGGATGTTTGTGGGGTGGGGTGGGGTTGGGTTGGGTGGGGGGAAGGATCTACCATAGCGAGCCAACATTTCTTTGGCATATCCTGATGCAGCATGGGATAACAAGTTTATGTGGATGATTAATCACTTGCATATGCATATCGAATTAATAGTTATCAAATATTTGTCGATAAGTAATCGAAGTGTCATAGACTGATCATTGGTTCTCCTGCGATCACTTATCTATAAATAATCGATCATTAAAAGTGAACTCACGTGTGATCGTAAGGGAGATGGAGTCGTAGCTCTGCGTCTGGTTGCTCACCGCCTGGCAGATGTAGACACCCGAGTCCGAGATCTGCATGTTATACAGATGGAGAGTGCCGCCCTCGATCTCTGCACTGCTGGGCAGACGGCTGTTCTTCTTATACCAGTTGACCAACACTGGGTCCTGAAGAACACCAATTAATCAATACCTACATATGGCATTACAAAGATCTTTTCCAACACTTACCATGTCCTTCTTCATGTGACCCGTGCAGACGAGGGAGATCTTGCCACCCACTGGCATTATGGTGAACTGTGGCTTCGCAATGGACACTATGATCTGAGTGTGAATGTCGTCGTCTGGTGAGGGATTCTCGTTGGCATTGTCGTCTGACGGAGCACAGAGAGAAAGGATTAGTGCATTGATTTGGGCTCGAGGTCTGTGTTAGTGCTCTACGCATTTATCTAGTTTGTGTGTTAGTGACAAGGTCAATCAAGGTCAATTGAGCGATAATACCCCACAGAAACTATGCTACCCTGTGACTTCGACCCGATCACAGTGGAGCCCGACTAAAAGGTCTCTAAGTACGTTACATGGGTTACGGTTTGCATAGATCGAGGGCAGCATTGGTGGTGCATAGATACGGATACGGGTTAGTATTAAGACATAGACGGAGAAACAAAGAAGAAGATATATATTTAGTAGTATACTGTACTATGCGATGGTAAGAACACAAATCTCTTCTATCAGATCCATATAGACATAGAAACAACTACGTAGGGAAGTTCGACAACAGAGAACAGAAGGTAGAATCAAACAATTCAGCAGCGACAGATCAAAAAATATCATTGATCGACTTCAGTGATCATAAACACTAAAAGATATATCAACTGAGAACTTTACAATATCTTATAGTAGGTCTAATAAAGTATTTTCCAAAAATAATTTAAATTGTTTGAATTACTAGAAACTTATTGAAGCTGGAAAACAAAATATAAAAATTGTTGATAATTTTTTTTTGTTATAATTGTCGATTTTCTACGATTAGGAAAAAAACACATTTATTTTGATTTTTAAATTGACATTTTAAAAATAATGTTAATTATGATATGTGAGAATTAAAAAGTCGATCTTCTGCACAGTCTTTACTGAAATTGTATGAAATTGAACAGACACTCGACCGCATCTCTACACAAATTGTCAGCTTAAAGAGGCTTTACTGTGAGATTAGAGCACAAGTGGGGAAATTGTTAGAAAATTTCGAGAAATACTTCTACAGATACCATAACATATACTACTGTAAGAGACACATACATATATATAGACACATATATGTTTAAGATATATATATATGCGTGATCAACATGTATGTATATAGTGGAGTTGCTACATATCATCCGTATGTATTTTATGCTGTGTATGTTTGTTTCCAATACGGATTTGGATACGGAACGGGGTTCGGATACCAGTTTTCGGTATTTTTACTTAACACACTTGGTGGAGAAACAGAGGGAGGAGAATATAGTAGTAGAAATAGTAGTCAAAATAGTAGTAATTGTTTGTTTTTGTAGTTGTTGTTGTTGTTGTTGTTGGTGGTGGTGGTGGTGGTTGTGAGAGACATAAATTCGATAGATAGATAGATAGATTGTTTGGTTGATTGATTGATTGATTGATTGATTGAACCTCGCATTAAGCAGCCGTTGCGCAGCTTTGTAATATTTCCTATGATTCTGTTGTTCTTATAAATCAGCAGGGTGTCATTGTATGATATTGTCTCGTTGGGCTCAATATCGAAATGAAAGCCATTGCAACAGAATCCCCCGCTTATATCGCAAATCTTGGGCGGTTCTTCGATAACGCGAGAGGTCTCTAGAATGGATATGTGTATGGATGTCATGGTATTTTCGTTGCGATCATATCAGACAGAATATTCATTTTAATGGGGGAAATGAGAATATTGTATAGTAAGAAATAAAACAGAAACAATATATTGATATGATATATCATGAGCTTAAACTAGTTGCGAATTATAGTGTGTAGAGTGAAAAAGTGGGCGATAGAGAAATAAAGTATGTATGTATGGGTGTATGTGTGAATTCGTGTGTAGGAAGAGGGGAGTTAGAAGGAAATTGGACTTACCAATCAGCTCCATGCAACGTTCACCCTTGTATCGTTGCTTGCACTGGCACTCCACGTATCCATTGCCGCCCATGTAGCAGCTCTCTGTATTCTCCCTGTGGCAGGGGCACGTGCGGCACTGCTCGCTCTCATCGCGATAGTGGAGGGCGGCGCAGGTTTCGCATGAGTTGCCCGTGTAGCCACTGGGGCACTGGCACAGCTCAATATCGTTTGTGCGCTCGGCGCCGGGCTGGGCACGCTCCAGGGACTCTTCGATGGTGACATCGCGTATGGAGGTGCGTTCGGTGGGTATGCGTGGTGTGGCACGGATCAGCAGATGCTCGACATTGGCCAGCACGGTCATGATGTCGCTGCGAGTGGCCGGCATAGCCCGTCCTCGCACCATGCGCTGCCACTGCTCATCCTCGTTGAGGGTCACCGTATACTCATCCAGATGCGACTGCTCGTCGGGGCGTGACCAAATGAGGCGAATGCCATTACCGATCAGTATGACATCGTTGCCAGGCTGGAATCCGCTGTTGGAGACCGCATTCAGAGTGTACCTCAACCTGCCGCCGTAGGCGTTGAGCATGTTGCCCTGGATGTTGCCGCGCAGGCTCCAGTACTTGGTCGAGTATGATGGATATGAGTAGGTATACATGTTATTGGCAATGTCCACGTCCAGGTTATTGGGGTCCATCTCCTGTCCATCTTGGTCGGTGATCAGAGCCTTGTGACTGATAAAGTCCACGGCGATCAACTGGCGATAGGTGATGGCCGATTGACACTGGGTTGACTGGCCAGAGCAGAAGCACTCCTTGCATCCCTGGCCATTGGTGGCGGACAGACCGAAGGTGCCCTCGCGGCACTGATCGCAACGGCTGCCGCCTACGTTTGGTTTGCAGTAGCATTGTCCATCCTGGCAGCTCTCGGTGCCATCGGGATTGCACCAGCTGCACTCAGGACGGGGACGAGGTGGTTGGTTTTGGTTGTCGGAAGACTGCAGACAGTCGTAGCGAGTGCCACGCGTGGCATCACCCACATAGCCGGCGGCACAACGCTCACAGTTCTCTCCCTCGGTATTGTCGCCGCAGTTCTGTAATTGATTGGGATTGGGATTGGGGATTACTTGAGGAGTCACATAGAAAAGTAGGGCTAGGGATACCCACCAGACATTGACCTGTCTCGGCATCGCATTGGGAGGCGTGGCCATTGCACTCGCAGGGCACGCAGAGACCCAGATAGAGACCCTCCTCGGGATCCCGCTTGTAGCCGGGAGCGCAGCGTTCACAAGAGAGTCCCATGTAGCCGGTGGGGCAGCGGCACTCCTCCACCTCGTAGGCACGCTGTGTGCCCACATTGGTGGCGGTGGCGGTATCCATGACGACCTGCTTCAGAGCGCCCTCCCTGGTGCTGGTGGTGTACGTTGCCTTAATGTAGATGGCATCGATCTTGCTCAGCGCCATCAGCAGATGCTCTCGGTTCACCACCTGCCCATCCGTGCGTTGCCAGTCACTCTCGATCACCGGCACCGCATACGAGCTGAGGTGACTGGGCACGACCGCCTTGCGGTAATGGATGAGGGTCAGATCTTCGCCACTCTTGATGACCACATCGGGAGCACTGTTCCGCGACATCTGTCCACCCGGCAGCGAGCTGTAGCTGAGCGTATAGTTGATGCGTCCGCCATATGCCGTCAATTTGTTGCCGAGGAAGGCGGCGGGCAGGCTCCAGTAAAGCGTGTCCGCATTGTACTCGGACCCGGAGCTGAAGCTGATCGTGTTCGTGTTGGTGTCGAAGGGTACCGTCTGTGGCGCCACCTGCGTGTAATCTCGCACCAATTGGAAGCCGTGGGAGGCACGTGACACTCCAAAGTTGCTGATCACCTGGTCACGATAGCGGGTGGTGCTGCTACAGTCCGCCTGTAGTCCGCTGCAGAAGCACTCAATGCAACCGGTGTAGGTGAAGGAGTTGAGGTGGAAGCTCTTGGGGGCACAGCTGTCGCAGTGCTCGCCAATGACCAGATCCTTGCACTGGCAGCTGCCGTCGGGTGAGTGGAGGTATGTGCCCAGCATGTTGCAGCTGGTATCGGGTATGCGGCGACAGCTGCCGCCGGGCACTAGAGGATTACCCTGATATCCATCGTCGCAGTACTCACAGCGGCGACCCTTGTAACCCGTGTTGCAGTGGCAGGTGGCTTCGCCATCGGGACTGAGTTCGCAGCCGCTGGCAAAGTTGTTGCTGCCGCTCTGGGGGCAGGGGCAGTCGCGACAGGGGATGCCACGTCGTGGATCACCGTAGGTGCCGGCCGGACACGGCTCGGCGACGAACGGCACGCAGTGTCCCAGCCAAGGTCCGCCCGGTTGACGCACATAGCCGGGGGCGCAGCTCTCGCAGGAATCGCCCACATAGCCGACGGGACAGTTGCACTTCTCGACGAGAGAAGCGCTGCCCAGACCCTGATCAGATGTACCCGCCGAGTCCATTACAATGTTGACCACCTCCACCTCGCGCGCGACGGCATCGATGTAGCCCAGTCGGATGAGTATGTTGTCCACATTGGCCAGTATCATCATGATCTCCTCGCGGGTTGCCTTGCGTCCATCGGGTTTCACCCAGTTGCCGGGCAGGAAGGGTATGCTCACCTTATTGGACTGATTGGGCGCGGTTCGGACGCGATTCGTCAGAGTGAAACGATTGCCAGTGATGATCACATCAGGTCCAGAGATGGGTCGACCGCTGCCCATGTAGCTGACCTCGTACTTGAGTTCGCCTCCATACGACTTGAGCTGGTTACCCATGTAGTCACCAGGCAATGCCAGATAGGGTGTCTCCCGGCTGTTGTACTGCACATCGGCGGCACGGAATTGGACGCCGTGATGCAGATTGAGGAGATTGTGTCCGGGTGACTCGTTGATGGTGATCTGTTGATAGGGACTGAGCTCCACGCTGACCACGCGATGTGGCTGGATGGGTGGCTGTATGGCGTAGGTGAAGAGATTGGCGCTCTCACAGGAGTTGGCCACACCGAAACAGAAGCACTTGATGCACTCCTCACTAGAGCGTGCCAGCATGTTGAAGAATCCAGCCGAGCAGTACTGATTGCGATCCGGTGTCACCTTCACAATGGTATCGGGCGTGACGAAGTGGGTGCCGCGCGTGTTGATAATCTCGCAGGAGTAGGCACCGCTATGAGCGTACCTCATATTGGGACAGATGAGGTCGCCGCGTCCGCCAGAGCTCGTCGACTTGCACTGGTCGGGCACATGGCCCCAGTTCAGACGCCACACAATCGTTGGTACGGGAACGCCAGTCGCTGTGCAGGTTAGGTTCAGGGTCTGACCCTCCAACAGCGATACCATCGGTGGTGGTGGACGGATGGGCACAGGTTCCACTGCAGGCAGACGGAGAAGTTGTTAGCTGTTGGCTGGGGAAGATTTTGGGTATACTTACTGCAACCGAACTCGTCGCTACCGTCGCGGCAATCGTTGAGGCTGTCGCATTGGAAGCTCTTGGGAATGCAGTGGCCACTGGCGCACTGATATTCGTTGTACCGACAGGGGGCGCCACTTGGCTCTGGGTCGCAGCTCTCCTCGTCGGAGTTGTCGCCGCAGTCATTCTCGCCGTCACAGCGCCAGGTGCGCTCCACGCACTTGGTGTTGGCACACATGAACTGATTGGGTTGGCAGCGTCTGCCCTGACTGCAACTGTGCTCATCCGATCCGTCCGAGCAGTGGGGTATGCCGTCGCAGATGTGTGACTTGTCGATGCACTCGCCGTTCATGCAGGTCGCCTGGTATTCGCTGCAGGCTGTCGATGGACGTCCGGTTTCACGGGGATCAACTGTGGAGTAGCAGCAATAAGGGAAGAGGGATGCCCAAGGATTAACAGAGATACAGACTCAACGGATGCAAAATATTGCTTCGCTTACCAGCAGACCAAACCCAAGGCAGCAATAACAAAGTGTAAACAATATATTTTAGAATATAACTCGACTAACCTCAAGTCAACTTCATCGGAGAGGCGGACACACAATTCCTCCCTTATCTCCCATAGAGTTGACTTAACCCTATATTAAAAATGTACCTACCTAAGCCAAAGAACTCAAGATCAATATGCGGCACAGTGCCGTATTTGATGCGGTTCGACTTGGGCTCCTCGTACCTGTGCTTGCCCCAAGCTGCGGCCATTGTAAGCATTGCAGAATAAACCCCAGATAATGCTCAGATAATCCCAATTTAATGCATATATAGTAAAAACTCCCAACTTGAACCCATATACTTACAAGGTTCGACGGTCAGATGTACGGTCACTTGCTGTCCCTGTATGTAGTTGGGGTAACCCACGGCTTCACACACATAGGTGCCCGAGTCCTCAACCTGCCGTACAAGTTCTCCTTAAATAAATGCACTTGGATAGTTAGCAGTAATATTACTTACGCGTATATTTGGCATCTCGAGGCGTCCGTTCTTGTCCTGTACACCCACGGGCAGTGGACGACCACCGGGACGTGTCCACCTCACCTTGGCACGGGCGGGACCTTCGTCACGACAGCGGAAAATGACCTCACGACCTGCCGCACAAGAACATATGTATTATATACAAATTTTAAATATGTATATGATTGGGGGATATGGCGGATATTACAACTAGTTATCGAGCTGGGGACAGGGTTACTTATTTGTACATATATAGGGTTTTGGGGCATAGTGTTTGCTGTGGCTCAAAGTGTGCGTATTGTTGGTATTACTAGTGGTACTTGTGTTGGTAGTGTCATCTAAGGTGCTAACTATAGGAACCATTTAGATGAACTGTACAGATCCGTGTTAAGTGCAATGTGTGACCATGTCCATAAAAACAGAGACCGTAAATAATTGAAAGAATTTACAAGTTTAATGTTGAAGGCTACCAACAATTATGATTTATAGTACTTTAGAGGTAATTTTGTATATCATTGAAAAATATTAAACTACCTCAGGAATTATTTGAATATTTCAAATTTTTTAAGCCACAAAACTTATATTCTTACGGTCCCTGTTAATAATAGTGTGCTGGGGTTACTGTGTTCAGTTAGACCAACTTACCCTCCCTAATATATCCTGCGGGTATTTAATTTATGGGTTATGGCATTTTGTTTGGTGTTAAGCATTAAAAATAATTAGAGTAGCGTAAAGTAAAGTAGAGTAGAAAATACCATAAGAACATCAAACAACAAATACAAATAAGATAAGTGACCTCAACTCAAAGGGACTTGCCGAGAGGACTACATATCCTGCGACAAGGCACTTTAGCTGAGCTCTTTACAGTATGGATACACATATGATATAACTTGAAGATCATACTCACTCTCTTTGATGATCTGACTATCTGGATAGGTCTTCAGGTTGAGTTGACTACGTCCGGAGCTGTTGGCATCATAAGAACCTAAGCGAAGAAACAAAAGAAATGATATTGAGATGAGCAAGGAGAATCATGATCAGATGATATTTATCCCGATTAGTAACTACTGTTGGTTGATTAGTTCAGTTGGCAACATGTTGCTCTGCTTGCAGCGGTTATTGTTGCTGTGGGTCTTGTTGTTGTTGTTGGTGGCGGTGGTGGTGGTTGTGGTTGTGGTTGTTGTGGTGGTGGAGTAGGTGGTAGTGCTGACACCGTTGTAGTGGTTGAACCCGACTTACTATCGATCTCATTGGTAATGGGACTGCAGTCCATCTCATCGCTGGCATCGTAGGGACAATCCACTTGGCCATTGCAGCGCAGGTTCAGCGCAATGCAAGGACCATTGTCACAGCGGAAGGATGTGGGTGGGCAGATGATGCGCAACGGCATCATTGTGGTAGTGGATGATGGTAATGATGAGGATGAAGATGATGCTGATGAAGCTGCAGCTGTTGTTGTTGTTGTCGTTGCTGTTGGTATTGGTATTAGTGGCATGGCTGTGGACTTGGTTGCCGCTGCGGCAGTGGCAGCTGTCCCCGTTGCGACTCTATGCGAATGACCTTGTGTGGCAATATCGATTGTGATTGCAATTTGTGATGATTGATGTGATCTTTGCTGATCCCCACAGAAGGGTGCGTATAAAGGGCGGAGAATGAGGGGGATTACTTACCACAGTTCTGTTCATCGGAGCTGTCCTGACAGTCGGTCTGACCGTTGCAGCGGACCGCGGCACTCACGCACTGTCCGTTGCGGCATCGGAACTGATTCGCCTGGCACTGCACGTTGCAGTTGGCCTCGTCGGAGCTGTCGCTGCACTCGGAGTAGCCGTTGCAGACGGCATCCTGGGACACGCAGTCGCCGTTGCGGCAGCGGAACTGATCTGCGGCACAGCCTGTACAACATTGCGAGAAAGTTATCGATTAATCGGTTATCGAAAAGAGAAATTAGATCAACTACTGCTGCACGTCGGGGGGAAGAACTCACAAAAAAAGAAGTCAAATAGCAACACTTACAAATGCCAATTTTAATTTAAAATTAAATATAAATATGTAGAAATATAATTTTGTTATCGACTATCGATTGGAGATCAACGGGAATCCAAATAGATTAGAGTACAGTAAAGACTAACTAACATGCATGCGACTTAGGAAAGAAAACTTAGGGATATCTACAATCTGAGCAGAGGTAGGAGATTTACATATATAGTCGAGTAGGTAACATAACATAATATAAGTGTAAACATATTTAAGAGTCATATAAACTAGAAAGTAGAAAGTGATCGATTAATTAACCAATGCAGTTCTGCTCATCGGAAAAGTCTTTGCAGTCATAGAAGCCATCACAGTGCTGAGTTTCATTTATGCACAGCTGCCGATCGTAACAGAAGAACTCATTGTCCTTGCATTGAGTGCCTGATCACCATCACCATCATCATTATCATTATCATCATCATCAACCGCGTGATCAACAGCGTGATCAACGTGATCAGCATTTCACAAAAATTGATTATCATACGGATTTTGCAAATGAGAGTTAAAAGTTTGTTGTGGAAAAGAGTTGCACGAGATTATAAATAAGCATGGCATACAATACAGATATTATTGTGAGAAAGATAGATATGTTAGCTAAGTGAGACAGATAGATAGATCGATCGATAGAGATAGATATGGTGAAAGATAGGGATAGCGTGAGTTGAGCAAATCATAAATAATACTAAAGAAGTGCCTGTGCCTGTACAAAATACTGAACAGAAGCAAGTGTTCCGACAAATACTGTGCCCAAATTCGAAACAAATTTTGAATTGAGAATAATAAGTTTTTATAATGATATTGATATTTCGTTAATCCTCGGCTTGCCGAAGTTGAGACGTTTCAAAACTCGTTAATTAGAGAATTTTTGTAAATAAAATAAAAATGATTGAGAAAATTCTATAGCATATTTCAAAAAATAGTTATATAGATCAGAAGCGGTGAATTTGGAAAATTGGCAAAGTTTGAGAAATTTCTTTAGGATATTCTATAGAATATTCCCAAATGGAATTATAGAGATTAGAAGCCTATATCCCACTTTATACAGTTTTAATAGGGATTATATGAAACAAGAATTTGACAAATTTCTTATCAATATATGTAAAATCAATTTTTATTTTAAATTATTAGAGTATATTATCTCTAAATAAAATAGAGAGTATATAGAAGAAGTCGAATTTTGCTTTTGGAAATATTTTTTAGATATTGATAAATAATGTATTTAACTTTCTAACTATGTTTAGTATTAATCTTTGAACATTATTGAACATGAGTGAGTTTATGTGGTCTGATTGATTACTGATTGATTACTGATTGATTGATTGATTTGGGTTAAGAGATTAATGTATTACTTACAGTTTGCCTCGTCGGAGCTGTCTTCGCAATGGCGTTGGCCATCACAGCGCTCGCTCTCCTTGTAGCACCTGCCACTGGGGCACGTGTGCTCCGGGCAGGGCAGCTGGGGATGGTATGGATAGCGTGTGGACGGTATGTGGCAATCATGCTCATCGCTACGATCCTTGCACTCGACGTGGCCATTACAGCGTATGGAACGATCGAAGCACGAATCATCGCAAAAGTATTGATCCGACCGGCAATCATCGGCGGTAAAGCGTGTCGTGGCTATGATTGATTGGCGATTGATGCGTTTTGGCATGCGATATATATATATGTATATATTTATGTATATTTAGATTGTTGTGAATGTTCAATATGCATACGGTGAGATTGTTGTTTTCATATTGGTTTTTTTGAATCGATTATTAATCGATTGTTAATCGAATTGAAGAGGAAAAAGAAACGAGAGAAATATATGAGCGAAAAGCTTATTGAGGTTATTTATGTTTGATTAGTTGTAAGGAGCGCTTAAACCGACTTATACCAAAAGGAAATCAACTTAATTGTCATTTTACAAACCTGCTTCAACTTCTTCTTCTTAACTCCTTAATATATTTTATATGGGGTATATGAAGGACTTGGGGTACTGTTTGGGGCGGGGCACTTGACTTGACAGGGACACAAATGTGTGTGGGGGTGGGCTTTAAGGGGTGTGTTGTGGGGGGAAGTGGAGCGAGTTTTTTTTTACCATTTCCCAAACAATTGCTGGGCAATTCATCCGATTCATCCAGACAATCAATGTGGTTATCGCACAACATATCGATATGGATGCATTGAAGGTTAGCGCATTGCCATTGGTATGATAAACATTTCCTAACTGATGTTGTTCTTGGTGTTGTTGCTGATGATGTTGCTGATGTTGTTGTTGTTGTGTGTGTGTTGTCGCCATCTGAGGTGTGTGAGTGTGGATATACTTATGTGTACACATACATATGCAGATGGAGATTGAGATTGATTGTTATGTGTGAGTGGATGCAACGTGCAGCACAGCAATCAACAAGTAAACAGAAAACACAAAACAATTAATGAATCAATTAAATCAAATCGACATACAACATTTCAAGGAGAGATGAAATAAATAAGACTGCAAACAGAGATAGAGAGAGAGAGGGAGAGAGGGAAAGAGACAGAGAGAGGGGCGGAGAAAGAGAGGAAGAAACTATATATACACTTTCAGTATAGAAACAGCGTTGACAATAGAAGTCCAAAATAAACATCGTAGACGAAGAGGGTTTTAAAAGGGAGCAGAGACTTAAGTATTCATAAAATATGATATATGATTTCTAAAAATGGAAAATTAACAAACCCCCATTTTTTTCAATTAAAAATACTATTAAATATTTAAAAATGCTATTTAAAATTGAAATACATATATACATTTTAGTCTACTTGTAAATAATTTGAATAATGCATGCAGTTTCTATATACAGAATTTCTATAATTTCAAGTATTTTGTATACAAATTTCAGTCCTGTTCTCAATTCCGAATCCGTACGAAATGTGCGGTTTCGTAATTGAGAACAGGCATGTATGCTTAGCAACTCTATCTATTATTGAAAAAAATAGAGAAAATCTATAGTTTAAGAATATATTTTAAGAATTTTTTTTGAGAATAGTTGATCAGATACAATTCAAAGTTCTCTCAAGTCTACGAACTGGGACTGCTAGGAGGGTGGTCTTTGAGGGGGTAGTTTTAGAGGGAGGGGGGTTGTTCTTACCACAGTAGCGCTCATCGCTGGCATCGGAGCAGTCGACGTGATTATTGCAATGCAATTTGCCTGCAATGCAATCGCCCGTATCGCAGCTGCCGATGATCGATAATGATGATGTTCATGTTCATGATGATGAGGATGTTGATGATGATCACATTGATGAAGTTTGTGGATGAGAGTGATGTGGGTAGTTGTGTGTGTGTTTGGGTGTGTGAAAATATATGTGGTGGGTACATAAAAATAAAGAGAGAAACACATGAGAAGCAAAGCACATGTTGAGCAACTGATCGATTAATCGATGCGCCAACAAATCGATTAATCGATTCATCGAGTGCTGGTGTCTTACAGAAAGGCGCCATCCAGACAGTATGTACAGTTGCGCTCATCGTTGCCATCGTTGCAGTTGGCAATGCCGTTGCACAGCTGATCGCGTGGTATGCAATAATCGTCGCACTCGAACTCGTGCTCAAGGCAATGCTCTGCAAATTGGTAGTGAATGTATGACAGTGAGTGTGTGTGATGAGTATGTGTATGAGTGTGTGTGAAATCTAGTGTAAGTGAGTGTGTGTAAAACATGTAACAGGCAGACAAACAAACTAATGTCACTACTCAAATATTAGCTTCAATTGAATTCTCTTAATGAAATTCAATAGAGACAATCTTTTTTATGGACGTGTATATGTATATGTATATGCACATGTGTCTGTGTATGTGTATGTATATGGGTTACCTGTGAAGAGCGAACAGTCGAGTTCATCAGTCTCATCCTGGCAATCCGCATAGCCATCGCACTTCTTCTCCAGCGATATACATTGGCCCCAGTCGCATTCAAAATAATACAGATCGCAGGCGCTCAACAGATCGTTGTTGTTATTGTTGTTGTCGTTGTTGTTCAGATCAGACTCTAAGTCAGTGTCTGTATGTAGGTATGTGTGTGTATATATATATGGGTTAATATGCGCATATGTGTGTGTGTGTGTGTATGAAATGAAATATGAAAAGATAATAAAAGCAAATGAATTCAATAAGAAAAACAGCAAAAATCGAATATTTTCTGAGCTAAACTAAAGAGACTACTCTATACACTTTGTATATATGTATATGTAGGGTATGCATTGTTATAACGAGTGACGAGAGCAATACCATAGCTGGCATCCTCGTAGTTGAACAGACAGTTGAACTCGTCGGCTCCATCGGCACAGTCGCTTATACCGTTACAACGCTTATAACCCGAAATGCAGCTGCCGTCGCCGCATTGATACTGGAAGCTGAGGCATTCGGCGTGGACGCGACTCGCATTGAATTTGCCATGGAAATCTGTTCACATGTTGTTTTTGTTGTTGTTGTTGTTGATGATGATGTTGATGATGTTGTATGTGTGTTGATTGAGAGCGAGAGCGAGAGCAGCATACAGTATTGTTGGAGTTTGACAGAGACAGAGACAGAGACACAGAAGCGGGTGACGGAGACGAAGACAGAGGCACAGACAGAGAGATCAAGAGGGGGTAATCGATATACGTATATATATATATATGTATATATATAGAGAGAGAGATTGGAAGTTGAGCGTGAAAAGAAGAAGAGTATGCAGTTAGAAAGTGGACTTGGCAAGTAAAACTTATTTATACCATAAAGCATAGCATTATAGATCAAGCTGATCAAGTGATCAAATCTAAACTATAAGTGATATTCACTATATTAACTATATATATTTATGTTAGTAGTATACTTAGCACCACTTCATCATGCCCGGTACATACACAGCCCAACATGCAGAGCAGCTGCCAGAGGAGGATGAACTGACAGAGGATTGTATGCTTTTTTATATCTCGTACCTTGATTGAATTGAACATATTTGCATACGGAATACTCAAGTTGTATTCGCCTTTAATTTTTATTTTATTTTATATAACTTATTTGAAATGTTTGAAGTTCTTTCTAAAATGAAGCTCTTAATAAGCTAAAGTAGTATTTGTTATTTATGAAATTACGTAAAATTTAAGTAATAAAGTAAATTATATAATTTTAATAGCTTTAAGAAATACGTATTCTTAAGAAGTCTTAGATTTCTATGGGATTACGTTAAACATTGAATGAAAATAGAAAAAGAAAATATTAGGTAAAAATAATAAATAATTTTTTTTTGGCTACTGATTCGAAAATTAAATGTAAATTAATTTACATCTTTGTTGAGATATATTAAAAAACTGTTAAATGATTATTTCTAAATTTTAACAAATATTTCTTGTTGGCATACATTGAAGAGTTGAGAATCGAGATAAATTAGATTTTTCATAAATTAATAATAAGCAAATATGTACGAGATATTTAACAGTCGAGTCCATAACTGCAAGGATCTGCTATGCATGTTGAATATGTGATTGACATGCTAATACTACTTGTTAGTGAGTAACTATAATTACTATTGCAACTTAATATTATTGTTAATTTTTGGTAAAAAGCATAATTGAAATTTGAAAATAAAAATGTATTTAACTAAAGCCCAAAGGATACTTACGGCAGGTGCTCTCGTCGCTGCCATCGAGGCACTGCGATTTGCCATCGCAGACTTGAGCTTTCGGTATGCAACCGCCGCCACGCTGGCATTTATACTGTTATACACATGTATGTGTAAGTGTGTGTATGTATGTGTGTGTGTGTATGTGTGTGTGTGTGTGTGTGAGAAGAAATAATTATGCAAATGAGGCATGAATGAATGAAGAAAGAAAGTATAGATTGGTAGAGGGTGTCTCTGTATGGCGCGTGTATTGGACTTACCTTATCGCCAGCGCATTGACATAGCGATTCCAGCTCATCCTCGTGCTGGGGACAGTCGGGCAAGCCGTCGCATACGCTTTCAATGGGTATGCACTGCCGATTGTGGCATGCGAATTCGGTGCTTTCAATGCAATTGTTGCGCATTGGCGGATCCATCCCATAAAAATCATCGCCCCAATCGGTGTTGCCGACTTTGCATTGGTATGTGTGTGTGAGTGTGTGTGTGGTTGTAAGTGTGTGTGTGTGTGTGTGTGTGTGTGTGGTAGGCAAGCAGGCGACATTTTTATAAATATATATATATATATATATATATATATATATTTTTTTATAAAAATAATAAGCACATGAATGAAAGAGAGAGAAATGTTGGTAAGAGAGATGAATTCAAATGATGAAAAATGTCAGATAAGAATGTGTGTTGGTGTGTGTGTGTGTGTGTGACGATTAAAATTGAAATAATTGAGAAAATTATACTATAATTAAAGGCTAATTTAAACGTTTAACTTGTTGCGAGTAACTAGGCAAATGCATCAAAATAATAAATAAAGGCTATAATAAATATGTATATCTAAATATAAATATGGTATATATAATATGTATGGGTGTGTGTATGTGTTTGTGTGTGTGTGTTAATACTTAGTCTAAGTAGCTTTCAATGTTCAGGCATGGCATGCACCCCAAAAGAGGAAACGCGAGAGACAGAGAGAGAGAGAGAGAGACTCAAACAAAGAGGGTAACAGAGAGAGAGAGAGGAACAGGCTGACTGCCCCAAAATGTAGGCAACAGTTTTTGTTTAACGCCTTCGCAGCGATGAACCGCCGCGATGAACCTTCAGGCACTAGGTTGGAGGTGCAGTTGGAGTTGTGGGACGTGTCTAGTCAAGTCTAGTCTAGTCTAGTATAACTATACCTAGTGTATGTTGTATGTACATATGTGCATATGTATGTGTGTAATGGGGCTGTGGGAACAGTTGTAACCTACTCTTTGCTACTCCTTTGGTTGTTATTGGAATTGGGTTAGTGGTGGGTGTTTTTGTTGGTGTTGTTGCTGCGGTTGTTGCTGCTGTTGTTGTTGTTGCTAGTGGCGGTGCGTTGGTCGTATGTTGCTGCAAATTGCTGGGCGCATCGGTTACCCAGGGATAGGGCTTCCGGGTGACAAGTGGCGGTCGTCGCGTGCTCACTGGTCGCACGTACTGCTCGCAATTGTCCTCGTCGCTCATGTCGTTGCAGTGATGGAAGCCATCGCAGCGCAGATGGAGCGGAATGCAGACGTTGTTGCGACACCGGAACTTGTCCTCGCTACATGGATTCTCAGGACTGTATTTCGCATAGTCATCGCTGGGATGGTATAGATAGAACTCGTCGGCATCCTGTCTATGCAGGCCGGTGTGATCGTCTTCGTCACGACCGATTTTGGGTGGTGGTCGACGATGTCCATGATGATCCGCATAGTTTCGTATGATGCCATCGCTGTCGAAGGTATCGCCAGCGCCATCGTTATCGATATTCTCTTTGATATCGTTTAAGTCTGTGTTCCGATATCGGTTATTGGGGGACAGGGTCGCGGATTAGGAAGGTAACCGCATGCAAACCGTTTACATTTAAGGATGACAGGATAACGGGATTACATAATAGGTTTAGATTAGGGAAATGGGAGTTTATTTTTTTTTTTTTGTTGGTTTCGGAATTTTGTTGAAAGTATCGCATGCAAATTTTGTTGTTGAGCCAATTGGTTGGAAGTTGTTGTCGTTCCGGTTGCGATAGAGAGATATATTTTGTTTGTTGTAGTTGCGTGCAATTAATCGATTAGTTTTTATCGAACATTCGATAGCCACAACCACAAGTGTGCGCCCAGACGGTGCACAATTTTGGCGAATTTGAAAGGAGAAAAATATAAATTCAATTTGTTAAAATGAAATCAAAAATGGCACAAGTTGACACAGATAAGTTACACTCGCATAAGCAATCGATATATTATCGACGAAGGGAACAGCACAGACAGGATGTGGAAGACACTGTAGGAGAAGTTGTTCAACCAGCACCAAAGGTTAAGTCACAAGAAAGAATATATAGAGAGAGCAAAAGGGAGAGAAAGACCAGCCCCAAAAGCAATCGATATTAGTTAATCGATTAATCTAAACACAAACTTAACGAATACAAGTTAGAGCTACAATTACATTTACTTTTTGGAGGCATTCGTTATCGATAACGAGGCGACAAGCACTTACCGCAGTTTTGCTCGTCTGTATAATCGTTACAATCGTAGATGTTATCGCACACCTGACGCATCGGTATGCACTCACCGTTGCCGCAGCGGAACTCGTGGCTCAGACACTGCTCGGCATCGAAGCCACCTGATGTTTGAGTGTATGCATGTGGTTAGTGTATGTGGTTATTTGTTTTAGTGTGTGTGTGTGTTGTGTATGTTATCGATTGTGGTTATCGATGACTCAGAGATGGTGGAAAATGTAATGGCAGTGGAGATGGATAGACAAAGAGAGGGAGAGAGCAAAGGCAGGGAGTGGAAAGAATTTGTTTGACAGCGACACGACTTGCAAGTCAAGTGCAAAACAGTGTTGTACAACGCGCAAAGAGTGTCAATCAGTCCTCTACATACTTACTTAACAGCCTGACACATATACTACTACAATGAATATACTCTGAAAGGCACGCACACTCACCATCGCAGTAACGTTCATCCGATATATCCTCGGGGCAATCGATATTGCCATTGCAGAGCAGCTCCTTGGCTATGCAAGTGCCATCATCGCACTGCCACTTGTCATACAAGCAGGCTGCATGTGTGTGCATTAAAATACAAATCAATGATAAAGAGAAGAAACGGGGACAAGAGAAAGGGAGAGAGAGAGATAGAAGGAGAGAGATAGCTGTCAATTGAACACGCATATGGTATGTTTAACATACGGCAACCCTCCTCATCGGAACGATCAAGTGGACAGTCGGCGCGTCCATCGCAGCGATGCACAATCGAAATGCAGCTGAGATCGCGGCACGTAAACTTGCCCTTGGGGCATGTGTAGCGCAGCTTGGGCACGACTGTTTTCCAAATACGAGCAGCGTGAGAGATTGAGGGAGAAAGAGCAACGAAATGGCCGAAAAAGTATGAAATTTGTGCGCACAATAATGAATGAAGAACGATTGATTCATTCATTGATTGAATGTCGCTGAATAACACTGGCAGATGATCACACTAAATGTCTTGAAACAATTCCACACACAGTATTTTTTGAGTTTTTGCATCAATAAATTGTTGATTGATTGATTGATTGATAGATAGATTGACTGTTCAAAGATGTAATTCAAATTCTTACAAATTCATTGCTTAACCGCCTGAAGGAGTAATTCTTAACAATCAAAAATTAAAATGTTGATTCAATCAGTCAATCAACATTATGATTGATTGAATACATCAGTGTGTTTCATTGCAGTGCTATCAGCATGATTAATGGAAATACGAGGCGATTGATGTATTAAATGACTGACTGATTGTTTGACTGATTGATTTGATTGATTGATTGAGTGACTGATTGTGGATGGCAGCCAATACTCACTTCCGTCGCAATGCTCCTCGTCGTCGGCATCGTTGCAATCGGCGTGGCCATCACATTGCTGGCTAACGCTGATGCAGCGGGTGCCATCGCGACATTGATACTCCATTCCGCTGCAAGCAGCAGCTGTTGTTATGGTTGTTGTTAAAGTTGAAGTTGTTGTTGTTGTGGTTGTTGTTGGTATTAGTAACGGTGATAACGGAATGGCGGTAAGGCGGTAAGGCGTTATTATGGTTTGTTTTAGTGTTAGTTGCCCCATTTTGCATGGCGTGACGAGCGGGGAGAGCAATTGGGAGAGAGAGAGAGAGATAAAGTAAAAATAATCGAAAAGTTAGTGGTTAGTTTGGTTGGTCAATCGACTCGACAAGTTAATCGGCATATTATTGGATTAGCTTAGCAAAACTTAATGTGTGATGTGGGTGTGGATGTGTGAGTGTGTGTGTGTGTGGCCAACGGGCCATCGGTAATCGTTGTTATATTGTCATATTGTATCGATGACCGATTACAAGTTATCGATATTAACACTAAATATGCTTACAGCTAGTTAGAGCTTAGTCAAACTTAGTCTACAAACTTATGATTAACTTGTAAGTATACATATGTATATGTCTGTATAGGTATGTGTGTGTGTGTGTGTTTGTGTGTCACATATATGTATAAGTGTGTGCGTTTAGCACTGATTGACTTACGACAATCCTCGCCTTCGTCATCGCCATCGGGGCAGTCCTTGACGTAGTTGCAACGTTTGCTGGCATCAATGCATTGTCCGGTGCGGCATCTGAACTCATTCGAATGGCAGTCTAAAAAGGCAAATAAAAACAGAACATTTTCAACATATACATTTTGTATCTCAGTATGTCTCTGAAAATGAAATATTTTTGGAAATTTTCTATATATGTATATTTTTTTTAATCCTTTTTTATGGCTGTGGTGCAATTAACCCGCAACCGGATGCAGTTTAACAAGCACTTCCTTCCACACTTTTTGAGTTGTCAGCTTCACAACTTGAAAGCAAAAGTTTGTTAGGTGTCTGTTTGTGTGTTAACCTCCCTTCCCCCATTCACCACCCTGCCTAAACCACTCCCACTCTCATTCATACTCTGCGTTGATAAGTTGATAAGCCCTCACAACAACCTACTCGAATTCGAATTTCCACTGAGCCGACGAGATATACATAGATACGAATGTATGTACATATACATACATACATATTATGTATGTTTGGACAGTTGCCCACCCACTGACTGTCCTCGACGCCCCTTCCCCGTATGTTCTCCCCATGCTCTGGCAACTCTTTGGCATCGTTAGCCACAGTTTCCTGTGCATGCTCTTGCCCCTTTTGAACCTTTTTTTTTTTAAAAAAACCTGAATATTCCATGACAAATAGTAGCTGTTGGGTATGTTAGCTTAGATATTTCGAAAACAATTTCTCAACAATTATACAGTAATTTTGACTTTAAATACGTTCGTTTTATTAACAGCCACAAATTAGAAATAAACGCTGAAATCATATTTCTTAGAGGGTATCTGTGCGTCGAATTGTTGTTGAGCAGCAGCAGCAGCAGCGGCGGTATTGGGTTGAAGTCTTGGCTTAAGCAATTTCACAAATATTTTTCACAGTTTTGCGCACTTTTCACGCTTGGCCTTTGGCTCGACGCGCTCGAAAGTATGCAATAGAAAAATGTGACAAGTAACGCGGATTTGATTACAAGCAAAGTTTTCAAATACACACACACACACACACACACACACATAAATAGAACAAAGCAGCATAAGAGACCAAAGAGAAGAAATGGGATAGAGGGAAGTGAGAGTTGAGCTGTGTGAGCTGAGAACGGCTAATTAAAAGCAAAGACAACATAAGCAAAGGGGTGTGCATAACAGAGCTGGGAGGGGAGAGTTGGAGAAAAGGAGATCAAAATGGAAGGTGGCAAGTGAAAAAATTGGAGTGGCATCAGCACTTGCCACTTGCTGGCAGTGTAATCAGAGCGGCTTTAAAACTTTCAACTTGGCATTTAATTTCCAACCCTCAAATTATGCGCACATAAATATATACATACATACATATGTATGTATGATTTTTTATGTTTGCCCCTAAGTAATCATAAATAAATAATTCAAATTGTAATTGAAATAATTTTTTTTTTTGCAGTTTCTCATTTATATGTTTTCTATTAGTTGGCAGCTCAATTCGTGCCCAAAAATCATCATCATCAACCATATCAACATCATCATCATCATCATCATTATCATCATTATGGTGGTGATTGTCATCATCATATTTAACTGCAGCGCCAAGTTTAACTATTTTTATATTTTTGGGCGCTCGCAAATCGACAAAGTTTCTTACAGTTTTATTTTATTTCATTTTTGGGTTTCTCTTTGATTTTGTTTTTATTTTGCTCGCAATTTTCAACACGAAACCGGCAAAGGTTTTTGGCCGTCTTATGATTCCGCTATGTACGCCGACTGCTGACAGGCACAAGCACCGTTATTCTGTGTTGCAATTGGCACGCCCACCCAATGCTAACAACGCACCTTTTAGCCCGTTGCCTGGATTCGAGCTGCACTTTGACAATTTCTGTTGCCTCAAAAGTCAATTTTTCTTTTTTTTTTTTTGTCAGACACAACAAAACTAAAGCAAATGTAATGATAGTGTTCTGAAGGGGGGAGGGGGGAGGAGAGAGTGGAAAAGAAGGGAAGAGGGGGTGGTATAAATGGTAAGACAAAGAAAGGTTTTGATTATTGACATTAAAGATTCAATAATGGCCAAAACATGTGGCAGCTGCCGGATTTGCCTGCCACTCTCAAAGGGTAATGCCAAGAAAACAAAAAACACACACACACACACACAAAATAAATATTAATAAAAAAATACTACGAAAATGTGAAGTGAGTGACTATGAGATACCCTATAGATATGCGAAAGTAATAGGAATATTGTGCAATAATTCAGAAAATAAAGTAAAAGTATAACGTTTTTCAGTTACCCTTTGTATAGGGAAAGCTCTCATAAAGCAAGCATGCCCCATTTACTGCATTACAGGGTATATAGTGTAAGGCATCCAATTATATGAAGGTATAGTCTGGCCAGACAGCAGCTTAGCTCGTTTGAAGCTTTTCCTCGGACTGAGGTAAACAAATTACGTGCAGCATTTATAATCCTGGCAGTCGCAACCCCTCACCACCCCCTATCACCTACCCCTTACACTATACACCTACCGCCTACCACCCACCCAAAAATAAAAGGGGAAAAAATTCTAAAAGAGAAAATCTTCTTCTCGTTAGACTTGTTTGACTTCTTCACTGTTTTTGTTTGATCAGCATTTGAAATGGGCAACAGGCTGCTGGCAGTTGCAACAATTTGGCTATTGTAGCTGCAACACACACACACACACACACAGACACACTCATGTCTCACACACACACACATTGACAGCACCTTGAAGTGTCAAATGTTGGAGAGGAATTTCCCTTGCCCCGTCACTGCCTTGAAATCGGAGTCGGCCAACAGAATAAGTTGAATAAAGTGAACAAGTCGAGTGCAGTTCAATTCGAAAACGAATACGAATACGAATTGGAAAACGAATACGAATACGAATACAATTGTGAATGCGACTGAATGACCGCTGCATCCACTGGTGCTGCCTGTTGCACTTGAACTTAAAGCGTTGCACCTGTAATAAACACACAAACAATACATACATGTTTATATACATATATACATATGTATGTATCTGTATGTTTGTGGGTCTGTCTGTGTATTGGGTACTAAATTCGAGACGATAATTGATACGCGCCGCATGGAAAACTGAAAAGCGCACAAGCCAAACCGCAAACAAACAAAGTTGAGCAAGACTCCGAACCCCGAATCCCGAACCCCTAACCACCAAAACCTGCCCCATCCACCCACCCATCATCAGTAGCGAACTAAGCCCTTAAGGGCTGAGGAGTCTTCAGTCAGGTTGTTCGGTCACGGGGTTAGCGTCGATTTCGGGGTTGGCTTCAAGCAGCAATTTCACTGCGTATCCAAAAGTAAAAAAAAAACAGCAGAAGCATCGTTTAAAGGATAGAATTGTAGATACCTTTGAACTTAGGGATACCATAACTTTATTAAAAATCATCTGATTTTCATGAAATTTGGCTTTTTGGTTTTGGTTTTGATATCAGATTAAAACTGCATTCAAATTTTTATTAAATTTCGAATTTCTTAAGTTTTCAATTTTTTTGACCCATTTTCCATACTAACCCCTTGACAATATCATCGAAAATCGAAAAAATTTCGATCCCAATTTTTTTACTGAATTCGATTCTTGGACTCATAACAAGCATTTTGCTTTTTATTTGAGGTGTTTCTGATGAGTATTGCCCGAGATATCGCCAAAACAGTGTGAAAAAGTGACCCACAATCACAATTTTCCCAAAAGCGGGACTCTCAAAACTTTAAACTGCCATAACTCGGCCAAAAATCATCCGATTTTTATGAAATAAGGCATTTTAGAAATGGTTTTGATATCAGATTAAAACTGCATTTGAATTTTGTTTAATTTCGTAGTTTTTAAATTTTCGATTTTTTTGACCCATTTTCCATACTAACCCCTTGACAATATCATCAAAAATCGAAAATTTTGTTGACCTTAATTTTTTGACTTAAATCGATTCTAGGACTCATAACTAGCATTTTGCTTTTTATTTGAGGTGTTTCTGATGAGTATTTCCTGAGATATGGCCAAAAATGTGATACAAAAAGGCTCAAAAACTGCTTTGAAACTTTGAAATTCCATAACTTTGCCAAAAATCGTCTGATTTTCATGAAATTTGGCTTTTTGATTATGGCTTTGATATCAGATTAAAACAGCATTCAAATTTTATTAAATTTCGAATTTTTTAAGTTTTCGATTTTTTTGACCCATTTTACATACTAACCCCTTGACAATATCATCGAAAATCGAAAAGTTTTCTAACCCTAATTTTTTGACTGAAATCGATTCTAGGACTCATAACTAGCATTTTGCTTTTTATTTGAGGTGTTTCTGATGAGTATTTCTTGAGATATCGCCAAGGATATGCCTCTTAGTGACTTGAAATTACTTTATTTTCTAAACAGTTTTATAGGTTTTTTTTTCGATCATTTGCATTATTGCTACCAACTGAGCATGCCCTATTTAAGTTGAACAGTACAGGGTATAGGCTAAAGAATAGCGAAAGGCAGACAATTTCAAATTGACGTCTGAGTGCGTGTTGGTGTGTGTGTGTGTGTGTTTGTGTTTGTGTGTTTGTGTTTGTGTGTTTGTGTATGACGAGATTTAAAATCGCTTTTTAGCAGCTTAAGTTGTTGTTGTTGTCATTTTGTAATAATCGCAAGTATTTTGATTTGATTATTGCTCGTTAGCGTCCTTCTTTCGCCATCACTGCTCTCTTGCACTTCCACTTCCACTCCCACTCACACACCCACTCTCTCGTTCTTGTTCAACCACTCAACGCACTCAGCAGGCGAGTGATCGACTCATTAACTCGCTTATGCGAGGCAAAGTGCACAATAGACACGCCCGTTAGGACGACAACTCGGCACGGAGACAGAGAAAGCGAAAGAGACACAGAGAGGAGGAGAGTGAGAGAATAAGCATAAAAACAAGGAGTAAAAGTGGCTGTCAATGCTTTAAGGCGCTTTAAGCTCGCCTCGAGACTGACAGCATTATTTTAGCCATGCAATATGGTTATTAGAAAATTTGTGCTTTTCCTGCTGCCCTTCCCCCCACCACATTCCCCTAATTTCCACCTCATGCTATTGCGACGGCATTAATTAAGCAAAAAAAAAAAAAAAAAACAAAAAAACTATAAACGAATCGTGTCTAATCGATTTCCGCGTGTTATACGGCGCGTATACGCAATATTTACACAGCGAATGATAGCTGAAACTGTGACTGTCATTGTAACTGCGACTGTCATTGTAACTGTGACTGCCATTATAACTGCGACTGTAAGTGTTACTATCACTGTGACTGTAACTGTGACTGTAACTGTGACTGTAACTGTGACTGTAACTGTAACTGTAACTGTAACTGTAACTGTAACTGTAACTGTAACTGTAACTGTAACTGTAACTGTAACTGTAACTGTAACTGTAACTGTAACTGTAACTGTAACTGTAACTGTAACTGTAACTGTAACTGTAACTGTAACTGTAACTGTAACTGTAACTGTAACTGTAACTGTAACTGTAACTGTAACTGTAACTGTAACTGTAACTGTAACTGTAACTGTAACTGTAACTGTAACTGTAACTGTAACTGTAACTGTAACTGTAACTGTAACTGTAACTGTAACTGTAACTGTAACTGTAACTGTAACTGTAACTGTAACTGTAACTGTAACTGTAACTGTAACTGTAACTGTAACTGTAACTGTAACTGTAACTGTAACTGTAACTGTAACTGTAACTGTAACTGTAACTGTAACTGTAACTGTAACTGTAACTGTAACTGTAACTGTAACTGTAACTGTAACTGTAACTGTAACTGTAACTGTAACTGTAACTGTAACTGTAACTGTAACTGTAACTGTAACTGTAACTGTAACTGTAACTGTAACTGTAACTGTAACTGTAACTGTAACTGTAACTGTAACTGTAACTGTAACTGTAACTGTAACTGTAACTGTAACTGTAACTGTAACTGTAACTGTAACTGTAACTGTAACTGTAACTGTGACTGTCTTTGTGGCTGTAACTATTTCTGTAACTATGACTGTGACCCTTCATTGATGAGTCCTGAATCATACCTGCGCTCGACGTATGTGAATCTAATTACAAGTGACGGAAATAGAGTAGACGACGCGTCCACAGATATTCATCAATCGAAATGAATAATGGCAATTATTCATAAAGTATTCATTGGCTATACTGAAGATAAGCCAGTCAAAGTGGTGGAGCCATATCTTCGCGATGGCATGAAGCATACCCTAGATTGGCAATACAATGAATACATTGAGTTCCTTATATGTATGATATGATCACATATTCGAATAACTTGTAACGATTCGTGTGAGTTTTTAATTGATATTCATTAGATATTTGAATAACTTCAGACACGATTCGCAACCATATAATATTCATATGATTTGTCGTGTAACAGTTGCCATTGATATTCAATTTGATTGAATTGATTGATTGCAGATATTCAAAGGGTATTCATTATATTATAAGGCATATATTTGGAATATATATTCTGTCTTTAAACCTAAAGATGCAATAATTTTTTTTTTTTTCATTTATACTCTTACTGAGACTCACTTGAGATGCATGAATAATTATGCATTCAAGCTATTAAACCATATTCGAATTAAGTGAATCGGTTAATTTTATGCCACCGCTGCGGCAGCTAGCTAACTTGCCACATGCCACATGCCACAAATGCATGTCAAGTGGCTGTTGTGAGCGTGTCTCTCTCGTCGCTCGGTCGCTCTGTCACTCTGACGTTGCCTCATGTGGCTTCAACAAACTTGCTTCAGTCGATTCGAGTGTATTCGACTGACGCTGTCTTGATTGATTGTCATATTCATATTCATTTTCATAATCGCAGTCATACTCGTTGGTTCTACTCATACACATACGCTACCCATTCAAGTGCATGCTCTCTCTCTCTCTCTCTCTTTCTATTTTTCTCTCTCTTTCTATCTGTGTCTCTCTCTCTCTTTCTGTCTTTAGTTTCACACGCTTGCACTGCAAACAATCAAAGACAACGTCAAAATGGCCGCTTAACACGAAGCTGCTCACGTCGCCGAACCTCATGAATATGCATGCAACGTGGGCGTGGCCGTGTGGGGATGCGGCATGTGGCAGCTGGATGGCCTAAAGAAGCTACAAGCTGCATTATTTAATGAGTCATTAGCTGGCGCTGTGGCACTTTTTTTTCTTTGTTGTTGTTAGTTTTTGGCCAAAAGGTGGCACTGCTGCAAGTTGCAACGTTGGAAACCGTGTCAAAAAGGAACTGGCAACATCGTGTGGCACAAGCTGCAGCAAACGTGGCGACAATTATGTGGCGTCTGCAGTTCTAAGTGCGGCTTTGCATGTGACGCTGTTTGCTCATCGCGAGCGCATGCTGTCTGTCATGTGGCATGTGGCAGCTAGAGGCGGATACGCTCACAGAGATAGTCAGAGAAAGAGAGAGAGAGACAGATAGATAGATAGATAGAGATAGAGAGAGGGACACAAGGCATTAACACACAATGTAAACATTGCATAAATACTTGTAAGGCAGCGTAAGTATCGGTGGCATGTGGCATACGGCATGTTGCATGTGCCACAGCTCGCGGCTGGCAACTTGTTGGCCGAAAACTCATTTTTGGTGCTTCGCGAAATCGATGAAATTTGTTGAACGCTTACACATGTCGCCAGTTCTTTCTATCAATCGTGCTCTCTCTCTCTCTCCCTCTCTCTCTCTTTCGTTCTCCTTCTCTCTCTCTCACTCTTGCTGTCTCTCTCTCTCTCTCTTCAACTGTTTGTTTGTGCGTGTGCAGACTGTCTGTCTTTGCCCGCCTCTGACCTGATGGTCTAACCCTGCCTGCCGCTGCTGTTGCCCAACCCCCCAACCACAAACCCCCTCACCCCTTCCTCACTCAACACCCATTCGCCCCTCTAGCTGAAGTTGCCACTGATTTGTCGCATTCGCTGCGCAATGTGACAAACGTTAATTTTTGTGGCTTGTTTTGCATACAACAACGAGCAACTTTTGCCACACTGTGCCACACATACAGCAGACGGCAGTGACGAGGAGTAGGTGCTGCCAGAGGGTTGTACTAGGGGGGTGGAGGGTTTGCTTGTGGCACGCGGCATTGCGTGCGTCGTCTTAGTTACTTGAGCAATTTATGGCAAATTAAATAAATTTATCATTGTGGCCACAGTTTGCTGTGGTTTCTTCATGCCCCTTCACACCGCAACTCAACACAACTCAACTCAACTCAGCGCCTCCTCTGACTGACTAACCTCAACCTCTGCTTCCCGTAATGTCAGCTAGGATTAGAGGGAGGTAGGGGAAGGTAGGTAGGTTCTGCCAATCGTCCAGTTGCAGTTGTAATTTCTGCGGCTCGATTGAAAACAAAAACAAAAACAAAAAACAAAAAAAAAACAAGCGCATAAAATTGAAGAAGTTGCCGCCAAGTTGGGTTTGCCTGCGCCTGCGGTTCACCTTTGACAAAGTAAAAGTGTCAGCGTGTGCCAGGCACCAATCCGAGACCACCAACAACAACAACAATAACAATAACAACAACAACAACATACCAAAGAAGTCAACAAAATGGAAACGTAAGTCAAGCGCAAGTTTTTCTGTTTCTCGTCGTTTTTTTTTTTTCTTTTTTTGCCAACTTTCTTAAATACTTTTGCGGTTGGCAATAGACCAGCAAAACTAACTGTGGGGGGAAGGGGGGTTACTCCTCCACCTCAACCTCCCCTCCACCATTGTCTGTCTGTCTGTTGGCCATAACAACAACAACAACAATTAATGCCGTGTGCTTGCAAATTGTATAAATCTATGTATGTATAGTAGTCCCCAAGAGACTCCGTCTCATGTGCCATGTTTCAATGTGTGCAACGCGGCGTATGCGTGATTTTTGTACAGAAATTGACTATTTTTTTTTTGTTTTGTTTGGTGGCTGCCACTCGTATTAAGTGTGTGTGTGTGTTTAATTAATGCAAATATGTTGGCTAAATTATGTGTTATATTTCATTTGCTTGCAGTGCTGTTTAGTTTATTTTGATGAACATGTCATTTATTTTATTCATAAATTATATATTTGATTAAGTTTTTATAGCATTTTGCTACTAGCAGTTATGTGTAATTTACTTTGTTAATATTTTGTTTATATTTTTAAGTTTTTTATTTTTTTTTTGACTTGAAGTAACCCTTTTTTCTAATATATTATTTAATTTTTTATATCCTTATAACTTCTATTTTTTTAATAGCAGTTAAATGTATTTTATTTTTTAAATGTTTTATTTATTTTATTACTTTTTTTATTTAACTTGTTTATACATCCAGTTAAGTTTAAATTATTTTTTATTAATATTTTATTAAATTTAATAAGTTTATTATTAATATCATTTTTATATTATTCTATTTTTTTTGCTTACTTTTTGTTCACTGCTACTATGACTGTGTTTGGCTAATTTTATATCTAGAATTATGTTATCGTATTGTTTTCAATTTTGTTTATTTTCTACGTATTTTACTTCTAATTTTTTCATAATTTTTTTTTTTAATTTTTCATATTTTTTTATTTTTGAAATTTGTTGTTAGCTAGTTTGACTTTTTCTGTACAACGAAATTAATTTCTTTTTTGTTCATTTAATTTGTTGCCTCAAAATACAGCTGCCATGCCCACTGCTGCCTCATCTGTTGGTCACTCCCTCCCCCTTCCCCAACTCACCTCCATCCCTCTTGCTACTCATCCACTATTGTGACTCCACTTCGGCGCTATCTTCTGATATATCGCTGAGCAATTAAATGTTATCGGCTTCAGAGAGAGAGACGTCAAAAATGCGAACAGACACTCTGACAGAGATAGACATACAAAGCGAGAGTAAGACAGAGACAGAGAGAGAGAGAGAGAGAGAGAGTGGTGGGGGGGGCAAAGTAAAAGAGGAAGCGAGGGATAGACACGGGAATAGGGGAGCGAGAGGGATGCAATCAGATGGACACGAACACGAACGACGAATGTCCGAAAAATCGTCATTAATCATCGCGAATGACGCGCACTGCACGCAACGACAACAACAACAACAGCAACAACAACTGTCATAACAACAACAGCAACAAAATGAAGAAGAAGAGCAACTGTCACATCAACCCTTACAACAACAAGTACAATCAGCGTAATAACAATTTGCGTCCAAATATTTGTTGCCCCCTGACCGCAAAATTTCTATTCCTCTGTTATCTCCCTCCTCTCTTTCCTCTTGTCTCTTTCTCTCTATTATACTCTGCCATCCTCTTAGGCCTACCCTTCCTTCCCTTTTCTACCACTTTGGAGTGAATGGATCCTCTCTTATATGCCGCCTGATTCATATCGGTCTCATTCCGTCTATGATGCAATCACGAAAAACTATATTCGAGTTTTGTGATCTCAGACAGCACTGAGTATCGTCATCAATTCACAATTGAGTATGAGTATGAGTATGAGTATGAGTATGAGTATGAGTATGAGTATGAGTATGAGTATGAGTATGAGTATGAGTATGAGTATGAGTATGAGTATGAGTATGAGTATGAGTATGAGTATGAGTATGAGTATGAGTATGAGTATGAGTATGAGTATGAGTATGAGTATGAGTATGAGTATGAGTATGAGTATGAGTATGAGTATGAGTATGAGTATGAGTATGAGTATGAGTATGAGTATGAGTATGAGTATGAGTATGAGTATGAGTATGAGTATGAGTATGAGTATGAGTATGAGTATGAGTATGAGTATGAGTATGAGTATGAGTATGAGTATGAGTATGAGTATGAGTATGAGTATGAGTATGAGTATGAGTATGAGTATGAGTATGAGTATGAGTATGAGTATGAGTATGAGTATGAGTATGAGTATGAGTATGAGTATGAGTATGAGTATGAGTATGAGTATGAGTATGAGTATGAGTATGAGTATGAGTATGAGTATGAGTATGAGTATGAGTATGAGTATGAGTATGAGTATGAGTATGTACAGGAGTACATATGAGTATGAATGTATTTTGAAAATAATCAAATACATTTATTTCACTATTTATTTTAGTGACAACTAGCATATGATAAATTTGTCAGATTCCCTCTCGAAAACGACTCAAAACTATAAAATACTCAACACTCAAAGATTGATTCATTCTGTGAACTCATAAGTAAGAATGAAAGCATTATCTCATGAAATTAATTGCCTTCGTTTCAAACAAGTGATTAATTTTTTTCAGTGCACTTCAAATTCTTTACACTTATTCATTGTAGTCATATGTATATTCATTCATTCACTCACTCATTCATTCATTTATGCACTCATTTCAGTGTCCATATTTGTATGCAATTCATTCAGCATATTTTTATGGGCTGTTCGGTGACCAAATGGCGGCACTTTTGTGGTCCACATTGGGCTGCCTTGATGGAGATGGAGATGGGAATTCAAAATGCACATGAGCTACGAGAGGGAGATGTTAAGAAGGGAGTGGTGAGTGGGGAATGGGAAGGGCATCTATGACCATTTGCATGGACACGCGCAAGTTCCTCATGCTAATGCTGCTCTGCCAAATGAATCAACTGTGGCAGCTGCCTGCCGATGATGTCAATGCGGTGGCGGTGATGGTGTCGATTGCGGTGGCAAATCAAAAGTCCAAGCCGAAGCCAAAGCTGAAGCGTAGCAATTGAAATTGCAATTATAAAAAGTGGCATGCGAGAGACGCTGGTTGGGGGAATGAGTTGAGAGGAGGCAAGACAGCTGTGCATATGTCATCTGCATCTGCATCTGCATCTGCATCTGCTCCTACACCTCCCTCGCAACACCCCCCTTTCTATAGTATAATGCTGCTCCAGGCCGATCTCTGGCAAGATCTGTAGAACGACGCTGTCATTTATCGTTGACGCTCGATTAAAATTCTTGCTGTAATTTAGCAATTGCTGTGGGTATGTGCAGTGAACGGGTCTGGGAGGTGGAATGGGGGGGGTGTGTGGGTGGTAGGTGGTGGCAGCTGTGAGCGGAGTTTTGCAGGCGGTGGCATCATCGTCATCATCGGTGATATCAACGTTAACCCAGTAAACTCGATACGCGCCTTTGGCAGCCAAAAGCGAAAGATGGTGAAATGGGGATAGGGGACAGAGAGGTGGGATTGGTATCGACGGCGCAGATACCCTGCAATTTGGCAGATTTTGGGCATATGATTACACGCTGATTGCGGTAAATATATAGAGCGCAGAGATTCAAGCCACAATCAACACTTGAAGTGGGGTTCGCATCTAAAGAGTTTTTCCCATTTGTTTATGCGAAATATTTTGCTTTTTTACTTTTTGTTGTTGTTGTTACTTTTTGTTGTTGTTGTTGTTGGTTTGGAGTGCATTTTGCGTGCCGCAAAATCAAAAATCGAACAGCGACAGGCAACGGCAAGGGCGAAACGAGGCGAGGCAAGTCTAGGCACGGCATGCCACGGCAATGTGGCAGTATTCAGGCAGTCGGCATATCTATGAGATACTTTATGCGGTATCTGCATTTCGCTCATAAATTCATTATCTCACTCCGCTTGTCGTTTGTCATGCAACTCAGTCAGTGAATCATTCAAGCAGTCAGTCAGTCAGTCTGTCCGTCTGTCTGTCCGTCTGTCTGTCCGTCTGTCACTCTGTCAGTCAGTCAAGTCAACATTGTTGTCGCTGGGCCACAATTTGCATAAAGGCCAAGACAGCTTGAAAAGGCAGCCTGATAAGGCAGCAGTGTCACGACTACCAGATGCCCTGTAAAGGCAGTGGACACATATTGCAGAATATATTGCAACGAATATCTGTTCATTTTGAGGAGTTAATTGATTACTAAAAAGGCATAAACATTAAATATAGAAATGATTGCGGAAATTTAGAATGTTAAAAAAATATTTAAAAAATATTGTTGAAAATTAAACAAAAAGTATTTAAAAAAAATATATATATTAAAAATTTTAATAAGTATGAATAGTGAAAAAATAAGTGTTCATAAATAAAAGAAATAAAAAAAAAAATTGAAAACAGCTACGGAGAAATAAGTAAAGTGAAATAATATATAAAAAATAAATATTTAAAATTTTCAATAATTGTTCTTAAAGTTGTAACCTTAACTCAAGATCATTTATTTTTTCAGACATATATTATTACTTAAAAAAAAAATTAATTTTTTTAAAATATTAAATTTTATTGAATTTATTAAAAATTAAAATTAATTTTCTATTAATTTTTATAACAAGTTTAATTACTTGTAGAAAACAACTGAATTATTTGAATGCAAATCTAAGATAAAATATATATACATATGCATATATATTTGGAATATCAGAAGTGATTTATATATTTAAATAAAAATATGATTGTTAAATAATAAAAATTTGAATGATGCATTGAAAAGTATAGCAAAGTTTCGTTATGAACAAGAGTCGCTCATGGCCTGCGCTCATTTTGCTACAGGGTATGTGGAGTGCGTTCAATGGCTGTCGTGTCGAGTGCTGCAGATACACGTGCCACAGATTTGTCACAGAGTTGTTTTGCTGCTGCCTTTACTTTACTTTACTTTGCTTTGCTTAACCGATTAATTGCACGTCTCATGAGCGTGTTTATGGATAAACAAACTCTGTTCTCTCATAAGTGTCTCTCAACTAGATAGATAGATACATATGTATGTATGTATGTAGCTACATATGCTGCATGTATCTCCGTATCTATATGTTGGCGGAGAGTCGAAATTGCAGCCAAGTGGCAGTTGTTGCATTTTGTTGCAACTTTGGCCAAGGTCAAGTCGTGTGATTTGATCGATCACAAATCGCTATATTTATGATTCAGCTATATATATATATATATAGTATATAGTATATACATATAGTGTCGATGTGATCGAATCGGTTTGCATAAATTACCATGCGATATATGACAGTTTAAGTAAAGTATCTTGTAGTTTATGCTTGCAATTTTTTGTATCTTGTATCTTACAGTTCGTTTCTGGGGGGGGATGGTTGGTGGAGGGGGGGGGGGGTGACCGGATAGGGGTAGGGTGAGTTACTTGTCCACATGATTATCAACTGAACAACTGACAAACAACACAGTTGGCTTGCAACTTTAAGCCCAATCCCAGCCGTGGTCCGTCTCCCAATCCCAATCCCAGTTCACCCCCAACACCCACCCCCATCTCCATTTTCATTCCCATCCCCATCCCCATTCCGATGACTGCAACAAAATGAACTTGTCAACGTTAGAATGAAGTCACGTATTTAATCAGCTAAACATTATATGAGCCTGTCTGCATGCCAAATAAACAAAACGAAAAGAAAAGTATGGAAAATGGAAAATGTGAAAAGTGCAAAAGTGGAAAATGGCTAATGGAAAATGGAAAATAGAAAATGGCAAACAACTGTGCAAAAGAATAAGTTCAACTTTTCTACATTTTTGCGCTGAAAATCAAATCTCATTGCGACTTATAATCAGCTAACACTCTCTTTCTCTCTCTCTCTCTCTCTCTCTCTCTCACTCACTCACTCCCTCTCTCTCACTCTATCTCTCTCTATCTCTACTTTGTTACTTTTTATTCAATATTTTTGCCATCCGAATGTTTTTTTTTTTTGTTTGTTGCACGAATGTGAAGGCAGGCAGATTACGTGCCACGACATTGGATGCCACTAGTGAGGGGCGTGGCATCTGCCCAACGGCATTTTGACATTTTTGTTAATGGGGCAAGCATCAAATTACACTCTCACACACACACACACATACGTATGGGATATGTCTGTCTCTTTCTGTTGCCGCTGTTGGCACAGATTCTATTACTGAAGTTGCCGCCGGGTTTCGTCTCGTTGAAGGGTTGTTGCCATGCCACACCACACCACGCCACGCCACGCCACACCGTGCCACACATGTTGCACTTTAATTTGCTGCCACAAATGATGTTGGCCCTGAAATGTGCAGCTCAAGAAACCAACAACAACAAACAAACAAACAAACTGAAAATCAAAAAAAAAAAAAAAACATAAAAAAAAAAAATCACAAAGCGAAACAACAAAACAAACACTTGAATTCTTAACGAAATGCGCCCAAAGTCAAGCTGAAAGTTCAGCGTGTGGCATGCAACAGCAGCAGCATCCAGCATTAGTCGCCACAGCAGTCGTTGCACAATCTGCAGCAACTTCAACTAAAGCTTTGAAATTCAATTAATGTTTATTTTCAGATTATTTGCGGCAAATTTATAAATAAATAATAAATAAAAATGTATTCAAATTATTATAACTTTTAACAGTTTAATTTATATAATAGCTAAATTTTTAATTTATTTTTTTTTATTTTTTATTTTATTTTTTTTATTTATTTTTTTTTTTCAAAAGAGTAGAGTGAAGTTCGATGCTGGCATTTGTTTATGGAAAGTCACAGTTACAGTCGCCGTTTCACAGTCACGGTTACAGTCACAGTCACAGTTACAGCAGCAGCATAAAAGAAGAAGCACGAGAAGTGTGCATAAGAAAAACCACAATAGACAAAAAAAAAAAAAAAAAAAAAAAAAAACTGTCGTGTGTAAATAGAAATGCACTTTACAGTTGCTTTTGCTCTTCAATGCTTAAGCATCGTTTACATCAGCGCATGAGCATGCAGCTAAAGTGAGATAGACAGAGAGAGAGAGACAGAGAGAGAGAGAGAGACAGAGAGAGAGAGCGAAGTAGAGTCAAAGAGAGAAGGACGTATGCAGTGAAGTCTCCGCTGGCGACACTGGCATCATTTATTTATACAGCAGATCTAATTTCGGTTCTGATTTCAGCCGCTGCTTCCTCTTTACACTTCAAACTATGTATCTATGTATGTTATTTTCTATTGTTATGTACCTCTTCTGCTGCTCCGTCATCATCATCATCATCATCATCGTCATCATTCATCTAGAAATTCTTCAGGAAGCAGAACTCAACTCAAGGAATTGCTTTTTGTGCACTTTTTTGTTAACAAATGCAGCAGCTTTTGTATGTGTGTGTATGTGTGTGTGTGTGCGTGTTTACAGTGGACAGTGGGCGTGGCATATATTGCATTTCCATTGTATTCAATGTCAACATTTGCCACAGCTGCAACAACAACAACAACAACAGCAACTCACAACCCCAAACAATTCAGAATCAAAACATATGAAACTAAATATTAAACTTAGTTTACAAAAAAAAAAAAAAAAAAAAAAAAAAAAAAAAAAACGAAAAAAGTAAAGAGAAATTGTTTCTCATCAATGTAGGAAACTCCAGAAATTAGACTTTATTCCGAGACCATATATGGTTATAAAATGTGAATTGCATTCAAAGATCTTAACTATATACATACATACGTATTTACCAAGTGCTGTTATCTCAAGTAAATATTTATATAGAATATGAGTAGTTCTCAGAAGAGTCTAGAGTATTATTCTTACAATTTTCAACTTTTTCTTGCTAATTCTGATTACACACAAATGCAGCCAAGTAGTGTAAATAATGTACAAAATTAAATTCAAATTGTTAAAAAAATTTTATAAAAATTGTAACTTGAAAAATGTAGTGAAAATAATATTGGGATTATTAAATATAAATATTTTTTTTTTTCATTTCGTATTTCTTTTAAAGAGATATAGACTCTCTCACATCAACTATACACCTTAAACTTATAATTATTTGTCTCTTCCTCTCTCCCTCTTCCTTTCTCTTTCTCTCTTTTTATAGCTAGAATAACTGTTTGGGTTCTTAAGTCTTGGATACCCTGTAACTATCATTGACCGTGACCAAACGCCTAGAAAGTGAGACTTTTGAACAAACAAAACGATACTACGTGAAGTGCATACATATATAACTTCAACTTGCCTTGAAAATTCTACAAAAAAAAAAAGAAAAAAAAAGAAATGAAAATGTAAAATGAGAACATAGGCCAGAGAGAGAGAGAGAGAGAGAGAGAGAAAGAGAGAGATGCAGACAATTAATAAGAATAGATAGAGAATCAGGAAATGTCCACAATGCCATATGACAATGAGTTGACAATTTAGCAGAGATCTTAACTGCTAAATGCCTCAAATTGCAGATGTGCCAGATACATTTACATACGGGCACAGCTTCTTCTACACTGTAGTACAGTTATGCAGTTATAGATAAGGAATCAGAAACATATATATGTAAGTCAGTGTATAAAAATAGAACTTACGCACACATACGTGAGATGCTCAATGACATCAGCTCATTACTGATGTTTTCCAATCCATACAAATACAATTTCTCATAATTACCACACGATTTCGTTAAATTTGACTGATTGGAAAGTATTTCCAGTCAATCATAATAATAGATTTAATCAGTGCACTTTATATAGCTACCATTTTTGAGCATTTTTAAAAAAAAAACATGAGGTTGTAAAAATCTGCGAAAATGCTCGAGAGATAATTTGAAATAATTTCAGAAGCGTATTTAATGGCTGTAACATAATTATAATTTATGAGAGTTTATTCATATGAAATATTTAAAATAAATAGAGAGAATATGAAATATTTAAAATAAATAGAGAGAATAGTTCTTTTTATGGCTGTAACAATTGAAACTAATCTGCAATTGAATTATGCTGATTAAGAAACTTTAGTCTGATTTTCTCTAGACTGATGTGAAGTTCTCGTTTCCGCATAAAACGGATTTCGCTTTTCGGAATGTGTTTCTTTTTTTCATTGCAGCTTCTCTGGCTATTCTCTCGCTATCAATGACTCTCAGCAGCAGCTGCATCGTGTCTGTGACTCGTGCCAAACAATCGGCAAAAAGCTAAGCCGAAAACGAAGTCGAAGCCGAAGTTGAAGCCGAAGCCGAAGCCGCAACTGTTGCCGAAGCCGAAACCGAAATCATAGTTTCAAGCTCAAGTGTGGCCCTCAAAAGTTTCAAGTGTGTGTGTGTGTATATATAGATATGTATGTATGTGTGTGTGTGTGTGTGTGTGTGTTGATTTGTAGATTTTGCTTCTCTTATTTCTAAATTAAGATGTTTGTGCAAATTAATTGGTCGCTGGCATCATTATTACAAAAGCGACAAACAATTAGCCTAGATTTGTGCACGACGACAAAACTATGCGACGACGTGTCGCCACACAGCGATAGAGATAGCAATAAACAGAGCGACAGAGATGGAGATAGAGAAGAGGTTAACATAGAGTGATAAGAGTGAAATATACTGAACACCTTCATCTTCATGTAATCCCAGAGAGCTGTAGTGAAGAAGGACTCTCAACTTGCCTCGCTGCCGTCATCGTCACTGTTGCCACATGGCTGCTGGTGGCATTTGCAGTTCAATTGTTGCCACAATTGAGTGGCAATTAAACGTGGCAGACACACACACACACACACACGCTCTGATTGAAATGAATTGACAAGATGCCACCGCATGCACTCTGTCTATATTTTCTTATTGATCACATATTGAGTATATACATACATACATATATGTATATTTATAGTTGTTTGATTTTTGTAGATCAACACTTACCCATAATACCAGTCCAGCCACGCCCATCGGCCAGCGTTAGGGCGACGCTGAGCAGCGCCCAAAGCAGCCACGTGGCCGCCAGGGGCTGCAGTTGCCTGGCCATAGCTAGCGGCTAGTGGCAAGTGGCAAGTGGCAAGTGGCAAGTTGCTTTCTCTGGTGGTGGTGTTGGTGGTGTTGGTGGTGGTTGTGGGGTCAAGTAGTGGTTAGCGATATTTGTGGCAACTCCGTTAGTGGCAGCGGCTACTTTTGCTGTGGCAGTGGCGAGTTTAACACTAGGAAGAGATGGCAACCTATATACATACCACATACCACACATACACATACATATAGATATAGATATGTAGTTGTGGCAACTCTGTGGCAACTCTGCGGCGTAGCTCTTCAATTTTAGCTGGCAATACAAATGCTAAACAAATGTCGACGCATTCTCCTCTCTACAGCCTCGTTCAAATCTCAGTAGAAATGCCACTTGCCACTCTCAATTCTCCTGCCCCACTTGCCACCCGTGGCGCCTGTGGCATAAAGCTCACAGCGGGCGCTGGACCGGACAGTGGAGAGGCATCCGGACAAAAGTCAACGCATTAACACCAGCAGTGGCAGTGGCAGTGACGGTGGCAGTGGCAGTGGCAGTGACGGTGGCAGTGGCAGGACGACACTCACACACACATACATACATATATCTCAGAGACAACACATTCACACAAAAAGGATACTTTCACAAGCATTTCCGTTACAAATGAAAGCAATGAACAGCTACCGCAACCCGCAACCCGCCCGCTGCCCACGAACTCAACGACCTCGCATTGGACACTTCCGCCTTTGTCTATGCAACTTACAAAATTCACAAAAAAAAAATCTAAAAAAAATCTAAAAAAAAATTCAAAAAGAAACGAGAAGAAAATCAACAACAAAAAAATGCTAAGAGAGACAGAGATAGTTGAGAGCTAGAGACAAACATTAAATGTTGCTTAATTTTCGGCCAAAAAACACACACAATATAGATATATTTTCATATTCCACATTCAGCAACTCAAATAACAGTTATCCCCCCTCCTCCTGCTTACCACCCCATCTACGGCAACAATAACTGAATAACTGAATAGCTGAAGGCCTCATCAGGATTCAATTGTTCAATTTCGTTTTTCAACACAGAAATTTCATGTAAAATGTTTCCTCATTATTTTTGAGTAATGTACAGTTATGGGCAGCAAAAGAGGCGTGCGATTTTTCACCACATATATTTTCATTTTATTTTCGAAACGAAAACTTGAAAATTGACAGCGAATATGTCGTGAAGAATCATAAATAATATGATCTTTAGTCATTAAGTAACATATTTAAAAATGTAGCAAAATTTTCTTTACAGCAAAATGAAAATAAATTAAAAATATTCTTCCACAGAAAATTCTTTAAATCTTATATCTTTTATATATTTATTTTGTGAACAATTAAACAAAATAATTTAATTTTTAAAAATGACTTTTTTTTTATAGAATTCCAAAAAATGCTATTAGTTTTGGATTGAAACCCACACAGTTCTTATTAGAAACTGAATTTGCTTAGCCAATATTTTGAAAAGTTTTAAAATTCTAGTTTAGCATTTCTTTAAAAACAGCGTTAAGTAATAATTTTTTAACTTTAAAAAGTGAATAAGCTGTACAGATAAGTAAAAAATAAAAGAAAAAATTACTCAAAAAAATATTTAAAAATTATAAACCACAACTCTAAAAGCAAAAACTTGTTCAAAGTCAAGAGTTGGCGAAAAAATATTCGCAAGAAGCATTTAAAAAATTAAAAAAAACAAAGAAATGCAATTCAATTGAAAAATTCCATTAATGTAATCAACATTTTTTTTTTCTGAATATTTTCAAAATTGTGATCTTGAACTGATAACTATGCCTCTGTCTCTGCCTCTGCTGACGTCATCAAATGTTGAGTGAAGAGTATTGCCTCAAAATATTGGCATATAGTTTTCAATCATTTTTTGTTGACTGGAAATTCATGAAATGAAAAAATCAAAAAACACTACAAATACTGTACAGCCGTTGTACAAGCAACATGCATATGTATGATATACATATATACATACATATTTATTTCACTCTCAGCTATATATATATATATATATATATATATATATGTTGCTATCTCTGTCATAATGGCATAATGCTATCACATTCTGTCGGCGTCGCCGTCGCCAATTTGTGCAAATTTTGCACAAATTTCGCGCATAAATTACAACAAATTGAGCGGCGTAGGTATTATAGTCGTAATGCTATAGAAATTCCGATTTCATGTGGATCTGTAATGAACTTGAACTTGAGATTGCCACCAAACATACATATGATATTTATATATATATATATATATATATATATATGGGCAGCTGTGGGAAATCGAGAGTGCAAAGTGCTCAAATCAATGCTGTCTAATTTTTTGTTTTTTTTTTTTTACTTTTATTTATTTCTATATATTTCTTTAATGTTGTGACGTGAAAGGCTTTTATTGTTGTTGCTATATATTTTTTTTAAATTGTTGTTATTATTGTTATTGTAATCGTAAAAGCTTTTGTAGTTTATGCGGCGTTTGGCAAAATGCCTTCCATTTTTTTTGAAAATTTTTTCAAATATATTTTAAAAATGTTTCTTTACAGTCACGGAAAGTATAATAGACACCAGCGAACTCTCTTTCTTCGAGTGCTGATTTTGCATGTTCATATGAATTTTTAATTTATATCTTTTATTTTTTTCAAATAACACTACTTCGATATTTCAAAAGTAATTTGACTCAAAAATGACAAAATAACATTTCTATTATAAACAAATATCTAAAAATTATACATAAAACTATATAGTTGACAATTTATTGAGATATATTTATATATCAGTACTTCAGTGAAATAAAAATAACAGCCAAGTCTTTCTGTTATTGTTTTGAGAAATATTTTAAAATATATATGAGAATATATAATTGAAATTTTCAAAAAATTTTGATATAAAATGTTTAGTTAAATTTGATAACATTTGTTATTCATCCGTTCTTTCAGAGGTAGTTGAGTCGAAAAACTACAAATCGTTTCTATTATTTAAAGAAAAAAAAAAAACCTTTTTCAAATATATAAAAAAAATTCTTAAAATGCACTTTTAATGTTATTCAAATAAATTTTAAAATTGTTATTTTGATTATTGCAATTTTATATTGAAAGAAATTTAATACATAATTTTTTTTTTGTTAAATCAACAATTTTTAATATTTTTTATTTCACTTTGAGTCTAAATTATATTGACAGTTTCTATTATCTTTTCCATGACTGTTTAAAAAGAAAAAATTTTTTAAATGTATTTAAAAAAATATAAAAAAATATATACAATTTTTTTTGTTTTATTTTTTTTTTTTTTTGGGGGGGTATTATGCAACGAGCTGCAACAAAACGCGGCCACAGCTGTGTCCATAGTTGTTGCCACCACTGTGGTTGTTGTTGTTGTTGTTGTTGTTGCCACTGCTGCTGTTGTTGCTGCTGCTATGTTTCAATTAAGTTAACATTAAAGGAATGCTTTTAGTTTGTTCGGCGGCTGTAAGTGGCCACCAAGCAGTCAGTGGACGCACTGCACTCCATTGGGCAGCAGCAGCATCAGGAGGACGAGGAGGAGGAGGAGGAGGACGAGGAGGACGAAGTTAAATTTTTGGATTACCCAACATGTTACGCATAATAATTGGCGAATTGCAGCACAATGGAGCCTGCCTCCAGGCCAAACAGTGGCAACAACGGGTGAATGTGGTATACGGGGTTGCAGGGGTGTTGGGGGGAGTGGGGGTTTGGGTATTTGCTACTAATGAGTTGCGGCTGATATAAAATGGTTGCCACGCCGTTTTTGTTGCATATTGTGGCTATTGAAAAGTAGTAGCAGTAGAAGGAGAAGAAGTCATTCAGGCCATTTTCGCGCCTGCTTTGGGACAGCATGTTAATGATGCGCCACAGCATGTTGCATGTGGCATGTGGCAAGTGCGTTTTGCTCGCTTTGCTCATTTTGTTGTTATTGTTGTTGTTGTTGTTTATGTATTAACAGCACTTCATTAAAAGTCATCTAAGCGTTCTTTAAGCTCAACTCATCTTTAGCAAACTCATTAAAATTAATGAGGCATGAAATATTTAGACTGCCTTCTCGCTCTCTCTCTCTCTCTCTCTGTATCTCTGTCTCTTTCATATTGAAACACTTTATGCAGTTTATGCCACCGCTCATCACCCCTCTCTCCTTCTACAGGCACTCTTGGAATTTGTGGCCTGGGAAATACCAGAAACTGCTGAATTCACAAAACTGGCAAAACGATCCTCAAACAAATCCAAAAAAAAAAAAAAACAACAAAATACCAAATAAATAAATTCAAAAAACAAAAATGAAATGAACGGTTGAAAATGAGATATGAAACAAATTTCAAATCAAATTCAGAATGGGAATTCAGCATGAGAATTGCATTATTATTTCTGCTTCTTCTTCTATTATTTTTTTTTCTACTTTTTTGCAAATGTTGCTAAAAGTTTTTGAAACAGAAACATTTGAACAAGAAACAGCTGCTGACATGAATTTCCCCACGTTCAGTTTTTCTGGAATTCAATTCAATTCAATTTGAATTCAAGTCGAATTGGAATTTGGAACTTTTTGGAGGAGACACGAATGCTCCAAAATAGCAGAGAATTCTCAGGCAATGTCAGCATCTGCCATATAAGGGACTGTTATTTATAAAATGTTTGTCACCCCCCCAAAAAAGAAAAACAAAACAAAACAAATATCGAAAACGATTCCGAAACCGAAACCGAAACGCATTAGCGTGTTGAAAAGTCGCCTTTCAATTTGTCAGTTCAACTGCAGAAAACACACATCCGACAGTATTAATTGCCCTAGCTGCTGCTTCTTCTTCTACTTTGAATACTCCACATGTCTAGCTGTCTATATACTATACTATATATGTATGTCTGTCGATCAGACTGTTTTCCCCCCCTCTCTGCCACTCTCTCTTCGCTCTCTTTCGCTCTCTGATCGGTGTGAGCAACATTCAGAATTTGTCTCGTCTTTTCCTCGACTTTTGGTTTTGTTTGTCATTTGACAGTCTCATCGAGAGATTTATGCGATGTTTTCGCTTACATAGCGGATTTTTTATTTTTTTGTTTTTTGGGTCCTGACACTATCATTCGAATTTACAACCAGACGCTATATCTGTGGAACAGAAAGACAACATCAACTCATGATACCGATAGCGAATATCTTGACTCATACAGGTTGCATATGGATTTTTAAAACAAAAAAAATAAATATATGTACCTAGAAAAATCATACAACATTTACTAAAGAGAAGAGTTCAAAAAAATCAATACAGATAACGTCAAAAATTCACAACTCGAATTCTCTGACTTATGCAAATTTAGCATATTTTCAAAAAAAAATTTGTGGAAAAAAAAATGCTTTTTTTTTGGTTTTTCAATTTTGTAATTATTTTGTAATTTTTTAAATACTTCTAAATTCTGAGCCATTGAATTTTCCACTCGAAAACGCAGTGGAAATGAAACAGGTATACTTAAAAAACCCTTGCATTTATCTCAACAAGAAAATACCATAAAAAGTGCAATTTCGAATAAATTTGTAACTTCAACACTTTGCCTAATTTTCTCACACACACACACACACCACTGAGATTGAGAAAATTTGCCACAGGATCTTGCCAGCACTTTAAGAGCTACGTCGCTGCTCCACTCTTTACAATATTCATATTTTTGTCTTTCTTAGAAACTCCAATTGATTTTCGCACAATTTGACAATACTTGAAAAAAAAATGTTTCTTTGCAATAGTTTTTTCCAAATTTATTTTATTTTTTTTATTAAATTTTGTATTTTTTCTTTTAAGCGCACAATTACAAAAAAAAAAGTAGAAAAGAATTTTCGAAAAAAAAAAAAAAACTTGAAGGATATTGAAAACGATGATTTGCACACGCGCCACAGTTAAGTTAAGTTAAGTTAAGTTACACAGGAGTCACAGTGACAGTGAGAGTCACAGTCACAGTTACTGTTACTATTACTGTTGGGGCAAAATTACAATTGCAATAGCTTGGGGCTGTGTGCGATTGCAGCGGCAGAACGTAACGCACACGCAAACGCTTCAAGTTGAACTGACGCGTCTGTAAAGCAACTAGCGCCGGCATCGACTCGCCCAGCAGCGCCCCAAGCGCCAAAGCAGCAAAACAGCAAAGCAGCAAAGCGGCCTAAGCGCGCGCCCAGCGTTGAGGAGACGAGACATTGACGACGACGGATGCACGAGAAGCTTAGCCGATGTCATACGACGGCAATATGGCACGCCTCGGCTGCATTCGGCTGACGTCGCTGTTCGTTGGTCTCGGCACACAGCACGAGAACAATGGGAAGGTGAATGGCAGAATTGTTTGTGTGTGTGTGTGTGTGTGTGTGTGTGTGTGGGTGTACGAGTGTAATGCTTGAGCGAGCGCAGCCAACCAGGTCGCGTTCTCGAATTGCTTGGCAACAATGTTGCCAAAGGGTCTAGCCAGCAACATAACAAGTTGGCAACACACAACGACCAGCAACAACACAACAACAACAGCAGCATCAGCTGCCAATGCTGATATTTGGAACATTGAACATTGAGCATGTGGCGCTTGCGCCAGCAGTTTGCCAATGTTCAGCATGTTAAAGCTTTCGTCTAGGTTTAACTTTTGAACTTAAACTTTAAGAGTGCGCGAAGATGGGCAGACTGAAGAGAGCGCAAGAGAGTCGCTGTTGGGAAGGGAAGGCAATTCGTTTGCCGTCTTTGCGCTGCTACTGCTGCTGCTGCTGCTAAAGCTCATCAGACATGCATAACTCTCTCTCCCCCCCCTGGTAGTAGAATGGGGAGTGGGGGGCGCTTGCTGTTGGCAGCAGGAAGCGAAGTTTGCATTGCAGTGCTTACATTGTTTGCTGTTATGATTTTTTATGATTTTAACAGCAGTTGCTGTTGCTGTTGCTGTTGCTGTTGCTGTTGTTGTTGTTGTTGCTGCACTCGTTGCCTTAATTTCTGTGCCCTTTTTTTTTGCTCACTTGTCTTTTGAGTTGTTGTTTTTTTTTTTTGTGTTGTTTCTCTATTTGCCATTTTGGCTTGAAGTGTGAAAAGAAAAGCACGCTGGCCAACAAATTCAATTTGCATATGCGGTTCCTCCAGCCAAGTTAACACACATACACACACATACATACATACATGTACATGCATGGAGTTGTGTCTGTGCAGCAATTTAACACGGCGAATGAAGCTGCTAATTGTCTGTTGCTGATTTGGGAGTTGGTCGAGAAAAGTGCAAGTGGCACGAATCGATGCGAGTCGAAAATATTTAATCAACGGCAGCATTGGGGGCAACCCACAAAACTCCTGCCGCGAATAATATTTTGCCGGGATAAAGCCAAAAACTCCCCTTAAAATAAAATAAAAAAATAATAATAATAATAACTCAAATTCAAAACCCACAAACAACACACAAAATTTTCAGTAAAAAAAAAGTGCAACTTTTTGAATACCAAATTGCATGAGTTTCCTTCTCTAACAGTGTGTGTGTGGGTGTGTTGTGTGTGTGTGTTGTGTGTGTGTGTGTTGTGGCCGTGTCTGTGCGAGTATATGTTTACATAATAATTAAAATTTAGCGGCGTTCAAGTACAGCAGCTTCCACAACAACAACAACAACAACAACAACCACTGCAACAACAGCAACAACAACAACAGCAACTTGCTGCAACAGCAGCATTCAAATGACGCACTTTCGTAATAGCAACAACAACAACAACAACAATACCTGCCACAACCGCCTCAAATTTCACAACAATAAATGCGCCACAATAAAAAATGAATTACACACCAACAAAAAAAAAGGAAAAAAAAAACAAAGTATGTAAATAAAGATACGAAAAAAAAAAATTAAAAAAATATATGTATATAACTTGCAACTTCAGTACTTGTCACGGAAAACCAAGTGCCCCGACCTTAACAGACACAGAGGCGCACAGCCTCAAGAGTTCTGAATATATATATATATATATGAATATATAGATATATATCTTTCACAATTCTACGGGTACTTCGACACACACAACCACAAGTACAGTAGAAACTCCACTTTGAAGAAATCAAAACTATATTTTTCTCTAAATATATAAATTTATAAATTTCTTATGTTAAACCTTTTTTTATCAAATTTTTTAAGAAATATTTATGTTATTCATCAAAAATATTTTTTCAACACGAAAGTGTTAAATTTTTAATTTTTCACAACTCAATTTCGATGAACAAAAACTGTATATTTATAAAAAAAAAATAATATAAAAAACCGAATTAATTCTTCAAATAAAATCAAAGATTAATTTAAAAAAAAAATAACTGAAAAATTATTCTAAAAAGTCTCATTCACATAAGTATACGAATCAAAATAATTTGCTTAGAATTTGAGGGTTTCCAAAATTGAACTAACGTCAAAAATAAATATGTAAAAATATATGTATATATTATATATAATTTTATAATTTATATAATTTATAATTATAATATATAATTCTAAAATTTTTCACATTCAAAAGCAAACTTCACTTTCTGTTTCATAAAAAAAAAACATACGCTCTCCACTTTACTTTAAGTTCAATGGGAGTGTTCGTCGTAGTCAGAGTCTACTGTACGCACATATGCGTCTCTGTGCAAGAAGAAGAAGAAGAAGAAGAACAAGAGCAAGAAGAAGAAGACGAACAAGTATAAGAATATAGAATATAAAAAACAGTGCATCCGCTAGATACAATTTCAAATTGAGGCGGAAGAGCTCAGAAATAAAAGTCAAAAGTGTTGATTATGAGCAACAGTTGAGAAATGAAATTGCATTTGTTTTTAATCGTTTTTTTTTTTGTTTTTTTTTTTCTCTTCACGCATATCGACTTTGGCATTCAATGCGATCTGGTAACACTGCCACATGTGGCAAGATCATCTGCTTTTTCTTTGCCCACAGTAATTGTCACAACAACAATCAACATTCACAATCAGCAGAGGAGAATTCTAAAGTCTCCGAAGCGAATTCTCCATCAGAGAAAAACTTCTCCGCGAATTACTTCAAGAAAAAATAAAGTAATTTTTTTTTTTTTAATAAATTTAACTATAAAAGTTGGAATATTTCCTTATTATTTTAAATTTATTGTTATACATTTTTTGTATTTTTTTATTATTACTCACATATTTTTATTAATTATTTACAATTTTATTATTATTATTTTTTTTTAATTTATTTTATAATGTTTCATTTGTAATTAATAAACTATTTTTGGTATTATTTTTTTATTTTAATATATCTAATTTATTTTTTCCATTTTTCTCTATATTTATTTTTTTTTATTTTTTATTGATTTCAATTTATTTCATTATTTTTCCATTGATTTTCTTTATTTGTATTCTTATTTTTTTTATTTCAATTTATTTAATTAATTTTTCCATTGATTTTCTTTTTCATTTCATTTTTTGATTTCAATTTATTTCATTTATTTTTCTATTGATTTTCTTTATTTATATAGTTTTTTTCTGGTTCAAATTTTTTTCCATTTTTTTTATTTATACATATATATATATATTTTTGTTTGTTTGTTTTTTGATTAAATTTATTTCATTCCGTTTTTAATTTTTTTCTTTCTTTCTTTTTTCTTTATTCTTTCTTTATTCTTTTTTGTGGATTTCAATTTACTTCATTTTTTTTGTCATTTTTCTCTTTATATATATTTTATTTTTAATTTTTTTATTTCAATTTATTTTATTTAATTTTCACAATTTTTTCTTTATTTATTTTACTGTATTTCAAGATAATTTTAATTTTAAATATTTAAATTATTTTTTCTGTGAATTTAATTACTTTCTCGAATGTTTATTTATTATCGAAAATTTCATTCCTTTAATGACGCCTCCCATAATATCGCAACCAAGATCCACTTATGTTTAATTGACATAACTGGACATACGTATGTATGTATGTATGTATGTATGTATGTATGTATGTATGTATGTATGTATGTATGTATGTATGTATGTATGTATGTATGTATGTATGTATGTATGTATGTATGTATGTATGTATGTAGATAATTGGGACACTGCAGCTCCCCTAATTATAATTGGTATAATTATAACGATGATTCGCTTTGATTAATTATTTCAATAACATGCGAAACTGTAGCGCACTTCAAATTCAATTTCAATCTCAATTTCAATTCCGATATCAATTCCTGATGCCGATTTTGAATACGAATCGCTTCAAGAGGATAGCGCCTTTTTGGTAGTGGTATGATATGTCCTTGCCACAACTTGCTGCTGCACATTCTCGAATGTTAACTACACAATAACCTACCCTTGCCACATGCCACATGCCACTTTGCCGCATGCCACTTGCTGCTGACTCCGTTTACTGCACGACGCACGGCACAGCAAGTCAAGTGTCGAAAATTCATTAAATTTACAAGGACACAACTTTGGACAGCGTTATCCTTGCGCGCGTCTCTCTCTCTCTCTCTCTCTCTCTCTCTCTCTCTCTCTCTCTCTCGCTGTGCGTAATTGTGTGTGTGGTAAGCTTTTTTGTGACCTCTGACATTGCATTTAATCTCGTTGACAGCACTTAACACGCCCCACGCCCCCCCGAGCTGTAAAAGCAACAACGCCCCCAAAGCTGAAGCTGAAAGCGCAACTTCAATTTGAGTGTGGGGGGGGGTCGGGGGTGGCAAGTGCCCCTAGATAACTGTGCTGTGGGTCAACATGGGAGAATGGCTGAGGGATCCTTGCTGTGGAGTGTCGACTGCAAGCGGATTATTTAAGTTTATAATACGCTTAGGGGTAATTTTAATCTGTTGCAAATTGTTTTTGTTGCTGCTGCGACTGCCACAACAAAAAATCGACGCTCCCTGCAACCCTCCCACCCTCCCTCCCCCCCAACCCCACTAACTCTATGTACGAAAATTACCATCCATAAAACATCTTTTTGCATTGCCACAACTTTCTACCCCCACACCCCCCCACCCACACCCCCTCCCGACACAACTTTCTCTTTTTACTCCCAACCGCTGGCTTCACATTTGTGGCATATTTCATGGATATTGTAATTCGCATATGAGAGCTTTGGGGGCAACACTGCGATTGCGATTGCGATTTGAATTTGGTTTTTGGATTTGCCCCATTACATGTACACTAGATTCTACGAAACTCGACTCTACACCATATCCTGCATCCTTAAACACCCACCCCCCGTTCTCCATTGACTTCAACGCTTCTTTCATTATGAAAACGGGGCGGTTCCCTTTGTTGCCGTTTGGGGACCGCATGTAATTTCACTTTTTTTGGTGGCATAGATTGTTGTCGGTTCACAACTTTGGCTGCTATGCCATCTATTCGACGGATCAGGGTCAACATGTTTCGAAATGAGTACGAGATTTACTTGAAAACGAGATATTTCAGGTTTGCAACATAACCTACAAAAGGAAAGGTTGCTCCTAGAACAGTACATATGTATATCAACTATCAGAGACAAGTAAAAATATTCCCAAAGGTCTATTACACGGATCAGGTTCAACACATTTCAAAAATGGTACGAGGTTTACTTGAAAGCAACACACTTTCAGGTTTTAACATAACCTACAAAAATAAAGGTTACTCTTAGAACAGTAGATATATGAAGGTTTCAAACAGGGTTTCAAGGATGAAAACAACCTACAAAGGAAAGGATTACTCTTAGAACAACACATGTCATAGATAAGTAGAAAGGTCTACAAAGGCCTTCGGACGGATCACGGTCAGCTTATTTTGCATTGAGTACAAGATTTCCTGCAACCTTCAACATAACCTGCATATGGCAGGGTTGTCAATACAACGGGACACATATCAATTAACTGAGAGTGGAAAAATGCAGTAGTGTAGTCCAGTTTAGATTTCTAGTCATCAAATATATAAAAATTGGCAAGACTTCCCAAAACTTGTCCAGAGTACCCCCACAACGCAGAGGGTTACTCTGACCGCAGGACTCACATCGTCCATCACAGAGTCAAATAATGACAATAACGAACAAATGCAGTCCCATTAAGAGTTCCAAATTGAAATATACCAAATGTTCTATGCTCTAAGTAGTCTGGCAATAATAATGATCTTATAAATTACGTGAATAATTCGAATAGTTGCAAAGCGGCACGTTCCACATTCCGTGCAATGGGAATTACGTCCGGAATCGCTGTGGAATAACTTAATGCAGAGTATTTCTAAAAATTAAATAACCTGATTGAATTGTGGCCGAGAAATGGTATTTGTAAGTCATTTATGCACTGGCAAATGAGATCAGCATTCGAGGCTGACATCACTCACACAATACGAAAGCAAGAACTTGAGAAAATAAAACAAATTGAATCCTAACAAAATAAAAACGAAACTATTGAAATGGCAGCACAAATAAATACAAAAATTCCATAATCAAATGGCATCAATAAATGCGAAAAAATTAAGAATTTTCCATTCTCATGGGAATTATGAAAACTACTTAAGGTCAAAGCATTCAAAATACAAGAGTCTGTTTCAAAATCAAAGTAAAAATGCAAATGGATCATATTCATATCCAAATGATAACCATAATCATAATGATAATATCACAGAAATTAACTTACCCTGTGTTTGCGGTTCGGTCGGTGGCGCACCCTGGGTGTCGATATTCAGATTGGGGCACTCGGACTCATCGGACCCATCGCTGCACTGCACGGTACCGTCGCACCGCAAATGGAGGGGTTGGCAGCGGTCGTCGCACTTGAACTCTTCTTGCTCATTGCAAACTAAGGATGTGACAAAAAGTGCAACCGATATCCAAATGCAAAAACAAAAAACACAAAAACAAAAACAAGTATTGTTTATAAAACAATTCCAGAGCAAGCAAATTAAACAGAAAACTGCTGATGGGATTTAATGATGATAACTATCTACGTACTGCATATATATTGATGGTAGCTAGTATCTATGTGAAGCTCTTTTCACAACAACACAAAAATGCAACATTTTTAGAATAATAATTAATTAGCAATCAAATATACAATATATGCTAATTTTGATAAATTCGAAAGTACTTTTTTCATACTAAATACTAGACTATTTGAACAACCGATTTAAATATCTATTTAAATTGAAAAATATATCTTCTTAAAGTATTAAATTAAAATTAATAAAAATAAAGAAATTTAATTTAAAAGTTTTGTTTTGAGAAAGTATGGAAAATTTAGAAAATACTTCGAAAGTTTGGTATTTTTGGATATAATATATCATATTTCTTATACTAATACCGAACTTGACGAAAAGGAATGAAATATATATATTCAGAAAACTTTTACACTATATGAAAATATTCAAATATTCAAGCGTATTTTAACTTTTCAAATTATGTTTTGTGAGTATGTGTGAAAAACGTAGAAAATACCAAGATATACTGGTATTTTTTAACATTATAATTTCTAGGCTAATTATAAACTTGACGAAAAGGAATGATATATGCATATAGAAAACTTTTAAGCTGTATGAAAGCATTGAACTAAATATAATATGTTGAAAAAATAAAAAAATTTCAATTTATGTGTTTTGGGGAGTTTTTGAAAAACGTTGAAAATACTAAGAAATACTCGTATTTTTTTGGCATAATTATTTCTAGATTATTTTTGAACTTGACGAAAGGGAATGATATATACATATAGCAAATATTGTACTGAAAATGTTAAATAAATTTTAACTTTTCAATGTGAAAAAATACTATGGAATTTCGGTTTTTTTTTCCTTTTTTTGGTATATTAATTTTTAGACTCACTCTAAACTCGAGGAAAGTGAGTGGAATGTCTTTAACTACAGTTGGAACTAGCTATGACTACTATAAATGCGATTAAAAATGTGATGAGGACGCTTTTTTCGGGGGATATTATGATGAAGGGGTCTCGAGAACTATATGGATTTGGATTATGGAATTTCAGTATTACCCAGCTGACATTCGGCCTCATCCTCGCCATTGGGACAGTCGCTCTTGCCGTCGCACTTCATCTCGTCGCAGACGCGAGTGTTGCTGTTGTAGCAGAAGAAGGTGGCGTCTCCGCGGCAATCTTCCTCACCGCCGGACCCGTTCTCCTCCTCCTCGGGCTCCTCGGGTGCGTTTGCATCTGTGTGTGCGTGTATGTGTGTGTGTATGTGTGTGTGTGGGTGTGTGTGTGTAAAAATGGTGTAAAAAAAGTTAGAAATCGGGTAAATAAAAATTAAATATATATATATATATATATATATATATATATATATATATATATATAAATGTAACATAAACAATAAATGAGCTACAAATACAATACAATTGAAAGCAGAACTGAAACACATACATACGTACATACATAAATAAATGAATATGTGTGTGTGTATAATTGTGTGTGTGGGTGTGTATGATGCCATGGTATGCGTTTTCGATATAACGAGAGTCAACAACGAGAGACAGACGACCGCCAACGAGTAAAAGCAAAGAACGAGAGCACAAGCGAAAAAGAGAGACTCACTGGGTGAAGTGAATGAATGAGTGAGAGGGAATCAGTGTTGGTAAATGAGATACTGAAGTGTACGGAAAAAACCACAGTTGCCCAACATTTCAACCAAAATAGAGGAGAAGCCATGAGTGACAGAAAATCAGTGTTGGTAAATGAGATACTGAGGTGAACGGAGGATCACAATTGCCCAACATTTCAACTAATAAACAGGAACACAACATGAGAGAGTGAGAGAGAGGATAAGAGGGAGAGAGAGAGAGTGTGAATAACATATTCCTTGAAATCCCCCCAAAAACACATGCAGAGAGGAATGGCGAGACATGGTTGGATAGATGGATGGATGGATGCTGCGATTGATGGATGGATGTACCGCCCGCTCATCGCCATCATCATCTCCCGCCCACTCTTCCACATCCCCCCACAACCCCTCCGCTGACCACTGTCATATGGAATGCCAACAAACCGTTAGTCTTGTGTACCGTCGCCTTGGACCACTCGCACACCCGATAGATACCCTCGCCCGTACAGGTCATCCGCGTTCCTTCATTAGCGGTCTCCGTAGGTTCGGTCGGATATGCGATAGCCGTGTCAGTTTGGCGTCGACTACACATCACCACCTCCTCGTCGGAGGCATCCTGGCAGTCGCTCCTTTGATTGCAAATATCATAGCAGGGAATGGTTGCGGGATCGCCGGCATTGCACTGGAACCACTCCTCGTTGCTGAGGCACTGTTCTGGCTGCACTTCGACCTCATGGCGAGCCTCCTCCTCGTACGTCGGACTAGGTGAAGGTTGTCTGGCCGCGTACGCCGCGCACAATTCGGGCTGCTCATCGGATCCGTCCTCACAGTCGGACCTGCGGTTGCAAATATCGTAGCATGGAATCCTGGTGATGGTGCCCTCACACTGGAAGTAGTTATCATCCGGCGACTGGCATTGCAGCTGAGGTTGACTTTCCGCTGTTGCCGGTATAGAGGTTTCGGGAATGCGATTCTGGCAAAGATCGGCATTCTCATCGGAGGCATCGTCACAGTCGGCCTGTCCATTGCAGACGTTGTAGCACGGAACGCTTAGCTTATCGCCGGACTCACACTGGAAGTCATCGTAATCATGTTCGCAGTGGGTGTTGGATTGGTTACGTCTCTCACACATTTCGGGCAGCTCATCAGAGGCGTCCTCGCAGTCCGCCTCCCCGTTGCAGACGTTCTTGCACAGTATGGAATAAGGTTCGCCACTGATGCACTGATACATCTGATCCGGCGATGTACACTGTTGACCCTCCTCAGCGTCATCATCGACATCGACATCGCCATCAACATCAACCTCTTCTTCTTCATCTTCACCTTTATCGTAATATTCAACTCCATCATTTCCATCATCATCTACCACTTCTTCTTCATCATCATCATCATCATTATCATTATTAACCCCTGAATTGACAACATCTTCACCGTCCTCGGCATCGTCCTCACCATAAACGGTGTCGCTTGGTCGCGTCCTGCTCGCATAAGGATTGGCGGTGCGTAGGCGATGACGTTGGCACATAACCTCATTCTCATCGGAGGCATCCTCACAGTCGTTGATGCCATCGCACATACTGGTACAGATCACCCTGTCCACATTCCCATTGCGGCACACAAAATCGTCGAACTCGATCATCTTGGGATTGCTGCACTGGTTCTCTATATGTATGTATATGTGACGGTTTCAGTTGCGGTTATAGTGCATGTGTGTGTGTATGTTTGTGTGTGTGTGCGTGTTTGTGTGTGTGTGAGAGTGTGAATGTGTGTAGGTGTGTGTGTGTGTGTGTGTGTGCTTGTGTATGCAAGGAGCTATAACTCTACTTGAAGAGCTTACAGAGTCTCTAGTATGTGGACTCGAAAAGCTCGAAGCCAGCAATTTACATTGTTGAAAAAGCTTAAAAGCTTTGAAAGCTTAAGACGTTGTCCAACACCACAATACATTCATAAAGTCATAAGAATATCAGTCGAATGTGCGAATGGAGTTACGATAACTACTGAATGGGGTTTGAGGAGGGGTTTACAGGACTTACCCAGAATCGGACGGAAGTAGAAGTCGTCATCGAAGGAGGCGCTCTGATTTCCGATGCGATGGAAGTTCTGCAGTTGATAGCGCAACTTGTCCTCAAAGTCGACAACGTTGGCGGGCAGCTCCAGGTTCACAATCACATAGCTCTTGTACTCCTCGTTCGTTGGCCTGGTTAACAACAGCGAAATGGATTAACATTCTGATGCCAATAGAGATGGGGCTCTCATAATGGACTTACCCGACACGCAACAGAGTGCTGCGTGCATCATTATCATCATCGTCGCTCTCGATATAGCTGCGTCTGTACAGATCACGTAATCCCTGGCTAATCTCATCGCTCAGATTGCGATACTGTTCGCTCTGTTTGTCGCTGTACTCATTCTGATATGGCTCCTCCACGGTGAATCTGGTGCGATCTGTAAAACAGAGTTTCTTACATGAGTTGCCCCCTCCACAAGCATGTTAATTACACTGCCATGTGTCACTTACATAGGGAAGTATCACCGTTGCCGGAACCCACTTCGTTCTCATAGTCTTCGGTGGCACGCTTCTTGTGCTGAATGGGCTGAACGGGTGCGGCCTTCAGCTGCTTCTTCCTTGGTACCGCGGGCTTGCGGGCACGCTTCTGCCGATGCTGAATGGGGGTATCGTTGTGGCCAAAGAGGCGATTCAGCTCGCGTCGCACTCGACGAACGCCCTGATTGAACCAGTTGTCGTCGACGGGGGAGTCATCTATCAGTGGTGCGTACGATTGTAGGCTGTCGGCGGACTCGTCCACGAGTGGCAGCTCATCGGCCTCCTGGTCAAAGAACAGCTTGTCACTATCGTCGACGCTTGAGATTTGCTAAAAGTAAAAAATTATCAAATATATCATTAGTATACCATTCTTTAAATGTTGCTTAAAATATGATATAATTAATTTAATATAGTTAATTGTTTTTCACTTTTTCCTAAGAGTTTTCATTTCTGCAAAAAAGTTTTTTTTTTATATACATATTTTAATTTAATTATTCTCTTCATTAAAGCAGAGTTAGCCAAGACACATTAGTTCTATTCTCAGCGTTAACAGTTGCTACAGTGTCTCGACTAAAAAGCTCCCGGCCGGTTCTGAGCTCTGCTAAGCGCATTACATTGCTTTGCAGTTTGTCATGTAACAGTTTTGGAGTCATTGTGTCATGCTTCACACTGTTAACAGCGTGTTCAGCTGTCTGTTAGCTGCAGACTGACAACAGTGCTGTTAACAGTGTTAGATGTTTCTGCTTCTGTTACAAGTATATTTGCATTCTATTATGGAATTTTAAGAAATAAACCAATCAATATAAAATATCTAAAATATCTTAACATTATCAATTAGATTATTTAAGGAAAATATTTTGTTAAACTGTAAATAATATATTTTAGTAGTCCAAGAAGCGGATTTTTACCTAACATCTTTAGAATTGGTCTTAAACAATCAAAAGTAAAAGAAACATTAAGATATTTTTAAATCAATTAATTTTTGCAAATTTATTACAAAAAAATATGTTTCCGCAAGTTAAACTTTTTTTTTTGGTAATTAACGATTAATTTTTATTATAAAAGAATAAATTCAGCGAATTTCTGTTATTATTGATGTATTCTTTTTCTCACGCCCTCTCTCTCTCTTTCTCACTCTCTCTCTCTTCTCTTGTTCTTTTCTGTTGCTCTTTGTGTGCTCCCCGCACCCCTTGGAGTTTCTTGTTCTGTGAAATTCCCGAATGTGGGTCAAATGTGCATTGGGCCACCCCCCGCCGCAAGTGCTTCCCCCCGCCGACACCATCGTTGACAAACTCCGATACGATAAGAGAGTCTCCCGATAAAGCTCCACCTGTTGAACACACAGCTGGGCCCATAGATAATGCCCCAGGGGGGATGGGAGGTGGGTCTGCTGGGGCTGTTGGCGGGAAGGGGGGATGGTCATTGTTACTTTTCTTTTTGTTGTTGTGCCGTTATCGCATATGTATCTCTGCTAAGTCAATATTATTGAAGAGAGAGAGAGAGAGAGAGAGAGAGAGAGAGAGATAGAGGGAAATAGAGTGAAAGGGAGTTGCGGGCGGGAATAAAGTAAAAGGGAAGCATGAGAAAAAGAAAAGCGGAAACTGAAAACACTTGAAATTCTGCTGAAATTTATCAATCAGAAATCAAAAATCAAAAATCAAAAATCGAAACTCAATCTCTGCGCAAGGAAGATGCCATAAAAAATTGCCTAAAAATAAAGAGAGAAAGCAAGAGCAAAGCAGAAGAAGTGAAAGAGATAGAGAGAGAGAGAGAGAGAGAGAAAGATAGAGAGAGAGAGAGAGAGAGAGAGAGAGAGAGAGAGAGAGAGAGAGAGCAACATTCTTGTTTATGGCTAAGTTGAACAAACTTTTGTGCTGCGATTTTCTTTTTTCTCTTTCAGTTTCTGCCCTTTTTTTTTTAAATCATGTCTCTTGGCTTCGACGTGTTGGTCGCAAGTTTGTTTGTTTATTATTGTTGTTGTCGCTGTTATGGTTGTTGCTGTTGTGGTTGTTGTTGTTGCTGTCATTTTGTTTGTCTGCTTTGTGGTTGCCTTTAACATTGTCTACGTTGCGTCTGCGACACTGTCTGGACTTTGAAATCAAGCAGCAGCAGCAGCAGCAGCAGCAGCAGAGACAAAGACAGAGACAGACATAGAGAGAGAGAGACAGAGATTCAGATAGTGTGTGAATGAGACAGACTGATATTTGGTATGAATGAAATGTTCGAGGAGGAACTTGCAGAGGGCCAGAGGGCAGAGTGTTGTTAAAGCGGTGACATTGTGGCCAAATGCAGAGAGAGCGAGAGAGAGAGAGAGAAAGAAAGAGAGAGAGAGAGACAAAGTGAGACAGAGATAGACAGTAAAGTCACGTGTCGCACTTTAGAATGTTTTCTTATTTTGATTTTTTTTAGACAAGATTCCATTTGAAAGTTGTTGCCATGTACATGAGAAGTATAGAAAAAAATGTTTAAAACAAGAAAAAAAAAATTGTAAAAAAATAAAAAATTAAAAAAAATGTAAAAAAAGCAAGAAATCAGCGTAAGAATAAATTGAAAAATATAAATGAAATAAATAATAGGAGTATAAATATTTATGAAAATGAAAATAAAGCGATAAGAAAAGTAGTTCAAGTTACTTGCTCAACTTATTTAATGCCACCCCCACTCCCACCCCCACATCCATCATCCACCATCCCCCATCCCAACATTCCCACTTCAGCTTGCCACATGCAGCAACAGTTGCCACAAAATGAATTTTGAAAACTCACGCAACTCAATGAAATGAATAATTGGCATAAATCTGATGCTCAACATGTGGCTGGAAGCGTGTTTATTGTGATTGTTATTGATTAAAGTGCAGTTGCAGTTTATTTTTTATATTTATTTATTTGTTTTCTTCTTTATTTTTTCTTCTTTTTGATTTAATTTGAGTTGTTTATGCCGCAAAACGAGGCTATGCGAAGCCACCCACGCTGCGTATGATTTATTTATTTATTTATTTATTACGCATACGCCGCGTGCAACGAAGTGCGAGCAAAATGAAAATGATGATGACGATGAAGATGAAGATGTAGATTGTGTGCAGCATTTGTTGATGCACGTTGCAAGTGTCCTTGAGCCCATTTCGGCCAATTTATGAATGCGTTGCACAGTGACAAGAGGGGGACAGCATAGCAGAGAGGAGAGCGGAGAAAACGGGACTTGTTGCTTGACACAGAAAAGCAAAAAATACAGTAAATAAAACCAACAAGAGACAGAGAGAGAGAGCGAGAGACAGAGAGAGAGAGAGAGAGAGAGAGATACAGAGAGAGACAGAGAGAGACAGAGAGAGAGAGAGACAAGGAGAGAGAAGAAGTCATCAAGGTCAGTGCAGGTGCAACACAACTGGCAAATATTATTCAGAGGATTCCCTTTCCTTTCTCTCGCCCCTCCCTTACACTTCCCTCTCACTCTCTCTCTCACACTCTCTCTCTTTCGTTAACTGTTGTTGTCTCTGTCTGCCTTTGGCAGTCAATAGACGCGTTCATTGAACCTCAAGGCAACTGAAAAATGAAGTCAAAACTAAAAACTGTGGGAGCAGCAGTCGGAGGGGTGATGGTGTGGGGGTGGAGGGGGGAGTAGGGGTATGGAAAGGGGGTTTTGGCCAATTTAGGCCGTGCCACAGACATAGACAATGATTTCCCTCATTTCCTGCCACAAAAATTAACAAAAAAAACAAAACAAAAACAATACCTAAAGACATGAGTTGTAAATGTGAACGACTAAAGGATACTCAGCAAAAGCACAAAGATTACTTAGAGAATTCTTAATGAAAATAAGTAATTAAAAAAAAAAATATTTAAAAAAAAATATATATTAAAAATATTAAAAAAAAAAATATTAAAAAAATAATATAAATTTAAAAAAAAATATTAAAAAAAAAAATACATATTTATAAAAAATATCTAGTTTTAAGGAATATCAATTTAATAAACTGTTAGCTTAACGTTATTAATTATATTATTAATAATAAAGTCAAAATAAATAAATTATAAAAAAAAATATTTAAACAATATAGCATGTTTAAATAATTTAATAAAATCAAAATCTCATAAAAGCAAGCGAACAATATTATATGAAAATATAAAAGAAAATCTATAATGAAATAAATTAAATATTTAAGTTAATATAAATATTTCAAAATGTATGTACTATAAAATAGCTAGAAATATTTTAAGTTAAAAATCAAAATATATTTAAATTTTAAATTGAAAATATATTTGAAATAAACATTACAAATTTACTGAAGGTTTAAATTAAAAATATATTTAAAATTAACAGTAAAAATATAATTAAAGTTTAAATTAAAAATATATTTAAAATTAACATTAAAAATATAATTAAGGTTTAAATTAAAAATGTTTTCAAAATTAACATTAAAAATATAAGTAAAGTTTAAATTAAAAATATATTTAAATTTAGCAAATATTATATAATTTATGGCAACTATGACGTTCCATTTCTTTTACAGGGTATACATAAGTATATATAGACAGACAGACACACTTACATATGTATATATGTATAGGGTGCAAATTGCTATGAGCAAGTTTGCCATAAATGCCGCCCTGCCACAACCCCCCCCCCTCCACCCACCGCATGTGTTGCCCCGCCCAGTCCAGCACCGCCTCGCCCCCACACCCCCACACCCAACCAAACGATAGTTCATAAATTTTGAGGCGCATATGTGTGTTGATGGCAATTTATTTTCATCAATTCAATGTGGAAATGCGAAAATCGGCAACGAGGAAAATCGCTGCTCGCCCAGACAATTGCGCTGCCAATCGATAGGAAAAAGCACAAAAAAAATATTAAAAAAATCAGAAAAAAATGAGAAAAAAAATTAAGAAAAAAATGATATCAAAAACTAAGAAAAAAAAACTTAAAGACAGATAGTTGTGACTGTGGGCAACTAAAATGCAGACGAAATTGGGGCAGGTCCAAAATACCAAAAGGAAGTAGGGGATGATAACATGAATAAGAAGAAGATGCGGCATAAAAATAATGTTGTTGCTTTTGTTGTAATGTTAAATTTGATTAAAACACTCACACACATATTCATATATATAATTGGCAAATGCGCCTTTTGTTTCCTTGAATATTCCGCATACGCCACATAGGCCAAGTGTGTGTGTGTGTGTGTGTGTTGGTGTCTGTGTGTGTGTGTGTGTGTGTGTGTAATGTATGCATAAATGAAGGCAACAGCATCAAGTGCAACTGCAACGGCAACGGCAAGCCGCAACTATTTGGGTCTTTGGGGCAAGTGCAAAGCAATTGACGCCTCCAAAGAGATTACGCGCTTTAAGTGCAACACGTCAATCTTCATCATGTTGCATGTGGCGGCTAAGCCCAGATCTAGACTTGGACCTGCCACACACACACACAAATTGCATGCCACATTCAAGATGTTGCCGTGTCAGCAGCAGCAGCAGCAGCAGGAAATATTTACACAGACAGACGATCACACAAAATATCACAACAAATATGCAACAAAAAAAAAAAAAAAAAAAAAAAAATTACAAAAAAAAAAAAAAAGAAAATAGATTTAAAACAATCTTCAAGGCAATTTCATATAGAGCCGTAAGTATGTTGGTTGAGGGCGGCATGGGGGGTAAGTTTGTTGACAGATTTATGTTGCCTTAATTAAATCGTAAATTGTGCGGCAATTGCTGTGATTTAATTAGTTTCTCTAGTCGAGTGTCTCCCATCTCAAAGTTCTCATTACGATCTCAGCATGATTCTCCTCCTGGAGAAACTCATCACATATGACGTCTCTCTCTCTCTCTCTCTCTCTCTGTCTTTGGGCTAAGTATGCTAAGTGATGATTGAGAGACGGATTAAGATTGACAAATGAAAGATTGTAATTAAATATTTCTAAAAAATTATGCCGACTTTATCTCAATTCTGAATTTGCACGAAATGTGCTAGTTTCGAATGCTAAATCCGCACATATTGTTCGGATTTGGAATTGAGAACATGCATGATTATTTCTTATCTCTTAATTTCCCGTTTACGGATTCCGAATTTGCACGAAATGTACTCGTTTCATTACTAAATCCTGATATATCGTTCGGATAAAGAATTCCGAATTTGCACGAATTCCGAATTTGCGGTTTTCGAATATTAAATCCGCACATATCGTTCGGATTTGGAATTGGGAACATGCATGAATATTTCTTATATCTTAATTTCTCATTGAAAAAGATAAAGAATTCCGAATTTGCGGTTTTCGAATATTAAATCCGCACATATTGTTCGGATTTGGAAATATGCATGATTATTTCTTATCTCTTAATCTCTCTTTCCCTTTGATTCTATCTTCGTCTATATCTTTTTAATATAATTATATTTACTATATTTTTTTGAAACTTAATTTCAAGTCTTTTATTTCATAACAATAGTTTGTAATACCTTTTCTTTAATAACAATATTTTTGTATTTTGTTTTTTTAATTTGCTTTTATAAGTATATTCTTTCTTCAATATTCACAGCCACCTCTTTGTCTGCTCTTTACTACTCTGCCATTCTATTCCTCATCCACTTTAGCCTCTCCTCTGCCACCCCCCTCCCCCTCCCCACCTCATCCATTGTCATGCCATTGGGTTCATCCAGATGACCCAAAGTGGACCTCTGTCGTCACTGTGTTGTCCATTTCTGTATTGTTCTAGGCGCGTCTGTCGCCCACAATGGCAGGAAATTAAATTCCATGTTACAATAAGTAACTGTAAACAGCGGCAACATGATACACAGACGAATACAGTTACAGATTACTCTAAGCATCAATGCAAATCAAAATATATGTACATCTATAATATAACATAGAGAAACTGATAAGCCGGGGAAAGAAAGCAAAGTATCTGCATAGAAGTTCTTCTTAAATTTCTTTAAATTAATACAGAAGGTGAAGCTTTAAATTTTTCCATTTTTCAAATTTTGTAATAAAAAAAAAAATGTTGTTTCATTTTAAGACTAGGAAATGCACTGAAAATAAATATTTCAATATAAAAACTATTTTTTTTTTTTTTTTTTAAAAAAAGAGTGCCCATCGCTTTTTTAATGAAAACTTCAAAATCTCGATTTTCGAAATTTTGCAATGATAAAATTTTTGATTAATTTAAAAACTGCAAACTAGAAAAAACTTACACAGCACTTCACTTTTCTTTTCAAATATTTCAATACTAAAATAATATTTAAAAAAAAAAAAAGAAAAAACTTATGAAATTTTCAAATTCTATATTTGCATAGTTTTCGCAATGATAAAATTTGTCACTTTAAGAATTTTAAGAACAGCAAAAATTCTTACTTAACAAAGCAACTGAAACCAAAATTTTAAAATTTTTTAAATTTTTACTAAGTATAAAAGAAAACATATAGTTTCGAAGTATCACTTCCGATTTAATAGTTTCTTAATTTTCGAACTATTGCAATGATAAAATTTTGATTAATTTTATTGCTTATCCAATAAATTGTTTCACGTCAGACGCTGCTAACGGTTATCGGTGTCCGCTTCACACCTTCGTTCGTATCAGCGAAATGGCTAAAAATATCAACAACAAAAATAAATAAAAAAAAAATATGGAACAGAGTTTCATATCCAACAATGTTAGTTTTGATAACAAACCAAACCTTGTATTATTTAATATGATATTGAATGAAAATTAAATTAATTGAAGACAAAACAAATATTTCTATGGATTTCCAGAAGTAAATTATTTATTTATGCTTTTTAAAGGGTATTTTTTTTTTTTTAAAGCAAATGGGGAAACAAAATTTCGGAAAAAATTTCATATAAATTTTAAATAAATATTTTTTTTTATTTTTTTAATTTTGGGATTTTTGGGCACTTGTAATTTTGGGGCACTTGGCCACATGATAAGCGTAAGTCGCTGTCTCTAGTGATGCCACCAAAAATTGTGGCTCATTTAAATGTGGCGGACTCCTTTCCAGCTGCCATGGGGCACGTCGTGTCTTTGTGTTTGGCTTTGGCCGAATCACAGCTAGCCAGATTGAAGAATGTAGCAAGAGAGACAGAGAGAGAGAGAGAGGAAGAAAGAGAGAGAGAGAGATAGAGAGAGAGAAATGCCATCACGCTCGTCGACTGTTGATCCTGGCGCTTTGATGTTGAACAAAGTCGTCGCCAGTGTCAGATTTTTACAACTTTCGTTGGGCAGGATGTGGCATGCCACATTGATAGCCATACTTGCCACTGCCACTGACACTGCCATTCAAATGCTTCTCACGTTTTGGCAATTTCTCATAAAACAAACGACCATTAACGCCTTTAAGTTGTCGGCTGACTTTTGACGTGGCCCACTCCAAGTTTCTCTTTCTCTCTTTTTTCCCCCTTGGCTGTGGAACGAGGTGGAGAAGGAGCTGTAGAAGGAGCTGGCTAAGCAGGAAGAGTCGCTGAAGATGAAGATGGTGAAGCAGCAAGGAGGGAGGCAGTGGCGGTGGCAGCGCGTGTTCGTGCCACCAGCAGCAACCCCACTGGGTGTCACTTGGTTCGTGCCTCATATTATGTTGTCAGTTGATGTTGCCTGCCACACACACACACACAGTGCCACACACACATACAGCCAGAACTTGAGCTAGTGTCTATTGTCTATGGCAGGGCATGAGTTTTGATCAAGTAAGCCACGTATAATGGCCAAAAGAAAGAGAAGAAATTGATGCCTGTTGACCAGTTGCACACACACACACACACACACACATATGGCCAAAAACTATTGACTGATATGCATATAAGGCATAAGAGAATGAGACAGAGAGAGAGAGAGAGAGAGAGAGAGCGATACGTAGAGGGAGAGAGTTGGTGGCAAAGCGGGCGAATCTGCGTCAAATGTTGATGATGGCAACACAAAGCCAATTTGCGTGGCGTAATTTGTGGCACATAGACGCTACGTGCCACATGCCGCACAGGTGACAAGCAGGCGCCACTCGTGCTGCCAACAGCCTTCTGCTCTAACTTCTCTCACTCTCTTCTCTCGCCGTCATTTGTCTGCATTAACTAGTTGGCATTTTTTTTGTCTCTGCCACCGACCAATTTGTAATTGAGCATTAGAGACAGAGACAGAAAAAGACAGAGAGACAGAGAGAGAGAGAGTGTGTGAGAGAGAGAGACACCAGCTACTCCTACTCCACTCCTCAAACACTCTCCTACCACTTAATGGCAATTGTGCGTAATTAATGTGGTCAATTAGCTCACAATTTGTGCCACCAAATTTGCGTTATGACAGAAAAATGAAGAAAAAAAATGCAGAAACAAGAGACAAAAATATATATGCAAAAAAATTGTAAGAAAAAAGAAGTTTTAGCAAAAAACAATGTAAGCGAAAAAATAAGTATATGAAACTCAAAAAGATTAAGGGTGTCCCTAAGTCAAATTTAACTTCCATAGGTGAAAATTTTCCAATATAAGATTTCTGCACCGATCGATCAGAAATTTCAATACCTTTAATTTAATGGGTCAATTTTGAAATTCGGATGATTTTTGACGAAGTTATGGCATTTTGAAGTGTTGAAGGTGCCACAAGCTGGAAATTCTGGGCCGAAATTCGACTTGCATATGGTCAAATTTTCAATTATGAGATTTTGGTACCGATCGATCAGAAATTTCAATACCTTTAATTTGGTGGGTCAATTTGGAATAAATAATGATTTTTAACGAAGTTATGACTTTTTAAAGTCCTTTTATTTATTTTATTTATGATTTTGTTAATTTGTGAAAAAAGGGGAGTAATATCCTTGATGTTGTTTAAAAGACAGACAAATAAGCTGAGGGGGCCCACATTCTGACAAACTTATACTACCCTATTGGGTATTTTTCAATGGGAACAGAAAAATAACAATGAGAAAAGCCATGAGCTAAAGAAAACCGAAGGATGAATAGAAAAATGTAAAGCAAAATAAGTGTATTGAGAAAATGAAAATAAATATAAAGAGTGAAAGGGATACAGCAACTACAGGCTATCTCACTCGAACACGCTAACGCCATTAACGACAATAATTAAAATGTTTCAGTTTAAACTTTAAACTTACAAAGCAAGATCGCGATACAAAGTTCGTCACATGTTGATTAGGCATTTAACAACATATAATTATGTAACATTAATAAACTGTAGTACATATGTACATATATGATAGAGCGAGATAGAGATAGTCTGGGAGAGATAGAGAGACAAACGAGAAGGGGGAGAGAGAGGAGAGAGAACTACCGACAACATGTCATACAAATCGCTAGAAATTTGTTTACACACTTTTCTGTTTAAATGTAATTATGATATACTTTCAAAGTATTTTTCAGTGCCTAGATTACAGGGTATTCAGTCCATCGAGCAGCGTGTAAAACGCGTTGAAATCAAAAAATATATATATATTTAAACTTGTTGAGGCTCGAAGATATAAAAAAAATTGACAGAAAAAAAAACTAAAATATTAAAAGAAAACTTTCGCTGTTATTGAAGTATATATATTTTTATTAATTTAATTTTTAAATATATTTCATTTACATAATTTATTTTTATTATAATTTTCCTAAGGTAACTATTAGTCGACTACTCTTAACTCTTTCTCTCTTTCGGCTACTTTGCATTGTTTTTTGTTTCTTGTTTTATTTTCTTTTTTTTTTTTGTCTTTTGGCTTCGTTCTTTTTCGCGGTATTTTTTCGGGCACTTTATTGTTGCAAAGTTTTATGTGCGGTTTTAATGTGGCGTTATTTTTTTTGTTAGTATTCTCACACAGCCATATACATACGTATAAATCCATACATACATATTTATGTAGATATGTATATAAACAAATGCGCTTGTATTTTGTAATACTCGTAATCGCATCGTCGCTTTCAGTCGTTTCATTGTTTTTATGTCCCTCTGTTTCTGTTTTGTAGTATAAGTGTGTGTTTGTGTTTTTTTTATGACAGCTACTCAGCAAAGCACAACACGTGTCTAAGATACAAACACACACACACATGCACTTATGTATATATACATACACATAAATATGTATGCATTCCTCTGATTTAGTTGAGCATTGAATTATTATTAATAGAAATGATTTCATGCAATTGCAGCATCTCAAATTGAATGCGCTTCCGCATACAGCTTGGCAACCCTAAAGCGCAAGAAGAAGCACTGCGCCCAAGAAGTATGCAACAGTTGCGCAAAACAGCAGAAATTCGATGGTACTTGAAACCGTTTTCCAAAACTACACTCAACTAACTAACTAACTGAAAATGAAAGTATTTACGAGAACAAGATAAATAAAATTGTATAGAAATTAAATAAATATGTATTTGGAAATATCTATTAAATTCATCATGTTGTGCAGAGTCATGCTCAAATTAATAATTCGATATATTTTGTTTTCGAGTGTTGAACTGTGTGTATGGATGTACATATGTATGTAAATCAATTATTGATGTTGTGATTCTACTTGAGTTTCCCATTTTGGGAGCCCAAAATTGCGGCAGCTGCTGCTTCTTCCTCTTCTTCTACTATATTTTTTATTTGCAATTAATGTTTTTTGTATGTATAATTTATTGTTCTTTTTTTTTTTTTTTTGTTTTTATTGTTTATTATTTGTATAAATGAAAACGAATTGCCATTTGAGGGCCTAGGCAAATTTATCAAAGCAAACTTCCAAATATTTCTCCCTTACAATCTCCCTGCCCGCCCCTCTCAATCATGCCCCCGCTCTCTCTCTCTCTCTCTCTCTCTCTCTCTCTCTCTCTCTCTCCCCCACTCAGCTCAATTGTTGTTGCTTTTTATGGCTGATTATGAAAGGCAACTATTTTTTTTTTGTATGTGTAAGTGTTGGGGTGTGTGTGTTGTGTATGTGTGTGTTTGCCCATTGGCCGCATTTTTTTTTTTTTTTTTTTTTTTTTTGGTTGAGGAACTTAACGCGATTCGGAATGTGACTTGAACTTCTATAAAAAGCATTTACGCAATTTATGCTTCAACAGCAATTGTTGTTATTGTTGCTATTGTATTTTTTGTTGTTGTTGTTTGCCTCTGCTGCTGCTGCTGCTGTGCGTTTCTTTTTATTATTACATATTGTTGTTGTTATTGTTGTTATTTATAGGCAAGCAACCGGCTGATAAGCAACACCAACAACAAATGCCGCGTTTTTTTACTGATATATGTATATATATATATATATATATATTTTTTTTTTTGCTTTAGTTTCTGCAGTTCTTCGATTGTTACCAATTTTCTTTTGCTTTCGGCCTTGCCTCTTTTTTTTGTAATTTTTTTTTTCATTTAATATATTTTTTGTTGTTGTTAAGTTAAGTATTTCAATTGATTATCGATAAATTTGCTGTTTTTTGCGCGCGCTTTTTAATGATGAGCACGTGCTGCTGTTGGGCAACAAAACACAGTCTTAATGAGGCGCCACAAGTTGCAATTGAGGCAAAGACAGAGAGAGAGAGAGAATGCAAGAGAGAGAGAGGGAGAGGGAGAAAGCGAGAGCGAGAGAGAGTGCATGAATTTAGCAAAATTGCACTGAAATCTGAGCTCAATTAGTCGCCAGTTGAGTTTTCATGCCACAATTCAAAAACAAAAAAAATCTCAAAAAATATAAATAAATAGAAAAACAGACAGAGAACACAAAGAGAGAGAGAGAGAGAGAGAGAGAGAGAGGGCGAGAAAAGTGCGAGCTTATGGGGCATCTCGAAGGTATTTTGGGCTTCCTGTTTGCGTAATTTGCCCACAAAATTTAATTTTAAGCAACGGAGGGGAAGCGAAGCGAAGGGAGAAGCGGCGGCAGCGGTGAAGAGGCAACTCATCTCATCACTGTGCCCCAGCGTCTATCAGCTCGTGTGGCAATGAGCGTTGTTCGGTTTTAATTTGTCTAAACTTTGCCCACTAAGTTGGACTCCGTTTCAGCAGCCGCAGCGATAAACTTTGCTCTGCCCACTGGTCTCCATCTCACTCTCCATCTCGGTCTCGACCAGATATGCCAGGTACATACATACATACATACCTATATACCTGCAACAGTCTGTTTGTGTGTGTGTGTGTTGAGCAATTAGCAATCTGACCTTTTAACCCTTTTTTGTGGCCCCCCCCCCATTCGAAATTGAAGGCAGACGGCGACCTTGTAACCACAGCAACAACGATAGAGAGCCAGGGAAAAGATGATGAGAAAGAGAGCGAGCATAAGAGAGAAAGTGCGGGAGAGAGATGGAGGGATAGAGACGGAAAGCAAGAAAGAGAGAGAGAGAGATAAAGTAAGAAAGAAAGATGCAGCCAAAGTCCAGAGTTGCCGTCCTTAAGGTCTAAGTTGGTAAGAGATTGAGAGAAAGAAAGAAAGTTGGGTAGATAGGAAGAGTAAGAAGTACAGATATAGAGAGAATGAAAGAGATAGAGAGAGTAAAAAAGTGAGAGGGACAGTGAAAGATTAAGAAAGAGAAAAGGGGAGAAAGATAGATAGAAAGAGAAAACATTGAGAGATTAAAAGATACTGAGAGAGAGATACACAGAGAGAGGCAGAGATACAGAGAGAGAGAGAGAGAGAGAAAGAGAGAGAGAGAGAGAGAGATAGAGATAGATATAGAGAGAGAGAGAGATACAAAGAGAGAGATACAGAGAGAGAGAGAAAGATACAGTGAAAGAGAGAGAGAGATACAGAGAAATTGAGAGATAGAGTTATAGAGAGATAGATATACAGACAGATAGACATACAGAGAGATAGAGATACAGAGAGAGATAGATATAAAGAAATAGAGAGAGATACAGGGATAAAAAGAGAGAGATTAAGATATAAACACAGAGAGAGTGAGAAAGAGAGATACAGTCAAGGCAAATATTTGTTTCCCCATAAGTCCCCACAAATCCATCTTGGGAAATATCAGACTACATTAGTTTTTTCTCTTCCAAACAGAGGCAACAGCTGCAGTTGAAGATACTATTGCCGATAGTTTCTGAAGTATTAAAGTCGAGATATATAGTAGTCATATAGCATATCGTATGGCCTAGAATGCTTGGGAAATATAATAGCAGCTCCAAAGTATCAAATGATGCAATTCTAATGAAGTTGGGTCCGCAATCCGTTGGCGATTTCATAAATTCCCAGAGAATATTTATTCTCAATCCCCGCTCTATGTGCCCCAGAACAACAGCACGTTACAAACTGCATCGATGAAAATAAATAAAAACAATTTTATTAGAACTAGACGATTACGAGTTTATAGTAACTATGCAAAGGTCTAATAATATCATCATGACTTCAAATGAATTCGACGAGTGATAAAGTAAACTAACTGAACTAAAATAAACATTTCAATACGGAGACTAATTAGACTAGAGGGTTAAATAACTAAACATCAGAGAACTTGTTTGTTTCAATTGTATTTTATTGAAGTATGTTTCATGGATTCTAACCTAAATTCATCTGAATTATAGAGGACCTCTGAGGACCTTGGGTTAGATTGAGTGCAAGAACGAGAGAAAAGAGAATAAGCAGGAGACATTGATTGAAAGAGAGAGAGAGAGCAAACAAAAAAGAGAGAGAGAGAGAGATAGAGATAGAGATAGAGATAGAGATAGTGAGAGAGAGAGAGAGAGAGAGAGAGAGAGAGAGAGAGAGAGACAACTGTCAGTGGAGAACAACGTCAATCGATGATGTCATGTGGATGCAAACGAATGCATGTCTCGAGTTGCTATTGTATTGTGGGGCATGTTGCAACTGGCACGGACCACTTGCAGCTTGCAACGTTGCTGCTAAGCTCTTTTGCTGCATAAATCATAACGCCTCTGGCGCCATGTCTATATGCAATTTGCTGCGGCTTTTGTATGCGCATCGATGTTGGCTTGAAAATTGGCCGGCAGCCGTGCGATCGTCGATCGTCAATCGCTGATCATGATCATCGTGATCATTATTATGATCGTTTTCAAAGGCTTGATCGCCCCCGTAGCTAAACAGAGTTGCCGTTGTCGTTGCTGTTGCTGTTTCTGTCAGCAGTCATTAATCAAATACGGCCGCAAATCGCCCATCAAGATGTTAACAGCTAAATTATAGCCATAAAACATCTAAATTTTGCAGGCCCAAAAATTTTGAGGCATGCACCCGGGGTGGTACTGGTACTGCGTTTCCATTACGAGTGCTGTGTTTTTTCTTTTTTTTTGTGCCCCCAGTGACTCAGCAGCCGTCAAATGCCGCACTCTCAGCCCCAACACAACCAAGTCAACGTGTGGAGCGTGCTTAATTACGTGCAATTTGTTTTAAGCCCATGCAATAGCTACCAACTAACAGACAGAGACACACAGAGAGAGAGAGAGAGAGAGAGAGAGAGAGAGAGAGAGAGAGAGAGAGAGAGAGAGAGAGAGAGATGGTGAGAGAGAGAGAGAGAGAGAATGAAGTGTAGTGATAGAGAAAGAAGTGGAGAAACGATTCTATTACAAGTTTACTATTATCTTGCAACTTTCCTACTACTACCCCATTACTATCCCACTACCATTCTACTACTATCCGACTGTTATTCTACTGCTATCCTACTACAATCGTACTCCTTACTTACTACTATCTTCCTGCTATCCTGCGCCTACCCTTTACTGTCCAACTACTATTCAACGACAATCTTACTACTATTCTACTATTATCCCCCTACTATCCCACTACTGTTCAACCACAATCCTACTAAGTACTTTGACACTACTATCCGATCAATATCCCATTACCATTCTACTACTACTACCTTTCTGCTATTCCATTCCTTTCCTCTTCCAGCCTACTACTATCGTAATACCGTTTTACTACTATCCGACTGCCATTATACTTCTAACTTACTACTATCCTACAACTAATCCACTACTAAACCACTACTATTCAACCACAATCCTACTACTATCCTGCTACTATTCCACTACTATCCCACAACTATCCCACTACTATCATACTACTAAGTTTTCTCAATTAGATTTATATCCTACTACTATCCCACTACTATTCTGCTACCATCCCACAACTATGCCTGCAAAAGTAGTATAGATCTGTGTAGTTATTCCGATTTATCGCGTGCATTTATCGGCTTTTGGCACAACCTACTACTTTTTAATTGAAACACACGCACACACAGATAGAATCCCTTGGTAACTGCTATGCAGTTGAGCTGAGCTGAGCTGAGCCAATGTTGATGTGATGCCTGTGGTTCGTTTAGAAGTTTTCACTGTACTCGTTGTAGCTGTCTTAGTGGCTGTGGTCTTTGCGGTTGTGGAGCTGTTAACATTTATACAGACAAACATATACATACAATGAGTACATGAGTAGTATGTGTGTAGGTGTGTGACAGCCTCTCGGATCGCAGTTACAAATATTTGTACATGTATGCAATTAGTCTGTTGTTCTTGTTGTAGTTGTTCTTGTTGTTGTTGTTGCCGCATTTGTTATTTGTTGCAACAACTCATTAGGCACGCACAGACGACGCGACAGAGCAGCGGCGTCGCGTCTTTGGCTGTAGGTCAGTCTGGCGAGACACGACTGTAAATGTAACTGCGACTGCGACTGTGACTGCGACTGCGACTGTGACTGCGACTGTGACTGCTGGCGTTGACATGCTGCTGCACATTTTTTTTCAACATTGTTTTTTTTCTGTGTTATTTTTTTTTTTTTGTTCATGCGCCTCAACTTTAAACTTAATTACCTGACTGACTGATTGAGTAGATATATATATATATATTTATATATATTTGTATATATATATATATATGTATGAGTACATATATATATTCAGACAGCAACAGGTACAGATAGGAGAGTTTTGTCTCAATAGCCACAACAGCAGCGTAGGTTATATAACCTAAGGTTAAGGTACATTTCCTAAGGTTAGGGTACATAACCTACGGTTAAGGTTATAACCTTACTAGATGTATATGAAATTTTCAATTTTTTCTCTTCTTTTGGAATAATTTACAGAAAATATACGATATTTTCGTTTTATGAAATTAATAACATTTCTCATTTTGGTATAATATCATACTAATGTAATTTTAAAAAATTAAAAAAATACTGCAATAAGGTATATATCCTTTAGTGAAATATATTTCCTCACTTTGCTTCTAATTCTCTATCTCTATTCAGTCTTTCTCAGTTTCTTGGATTGCCTTTGTGGGTTTCTCACTTCAAGACATGTGAGAATATGAATACCATATGAATTCTAGACACGAGGCACAAACCTCTTAGCAATACGAAATGCGATCTTCACTCCACAGAGCGATGACAGACCAAAAAGTTGACTGAACCCATTCGCCAAGAAAGTAGTGTCAATGTACTCCAACTCCAACTCCAACTTCACTCTCAACTGTCAAATGCCAATCACAGTTTTGTAAGCAGAGAGTTGTAGCAATTCTCATTTTTAATTACATCATATATTTGTATTTCAAGTTGACTATTAAAAGGTTCATAAATATCATAACTGAGAAAGAAATAAGGTACTAAACTTTATCGCTTCATTGCTTGCGAGCTTCACATCGTAAAACAAAAGTATTAAATAAGTTAAAAGTAGATTAAAAGAAAAGTAAAAGTAAAAAAGAAAAATATAAAAATTCATTAATATAATAATAATAAATATAATAGAAAGAATAATAAGAAATATAGAAAATTATAATCAAAATTAAATCAATAGAAAATAAAACTTTAAGTAAACAACAATAAATAAAATACATTAAGAAAAGTAGAAAAATGCAAAAAAAAAAAAAAATAGAGAAGAGAAAAACACACATGAATAAAAAGGAAAAGTTTAAGAAAAACAAAAAAAAATGTATATAGTGGAAAAAGTATAAAGAAAATACATAAAGAAATATTAAAATAAAATATTATATAGAAAGAAAAATTCAAATTAAAAAACAAAATAAGTGTACTAGAAATCTAAGGTTATATATGAAAAAATGTGAACATTTCAAAATAAAACTAGAAATATATATGTATATTTTTAAGCAAATAGCAGGTAATTTTTTTAAATATTACCTCATCTTTAATTTAACTGCCAACCCAGAAATTTATGTAGACAGAAGTCATATTTCCCCCAGCTGAGATTAAAGTATTTATTACAAAAAATATATAAAAAAATAAAATAAAATAAAATAAAATAACATGAAGTGTATAATTATTGTAACTTCAACCTTTGAACAGACTCCATATACATATAGACAGACAACACTTGAAGTGACACTGATTATGCTGATGAGTACGGAGATTTACACTGATGGGAAACTGAGACGAGAGCTCTAAACAAAATAACATACTATATACATACATATGTATATGTATATATATATTAAATGTATAGGTAAAGAAACGAAACAGAATAAAATAGAACCGCAATCGATCATACTTATTGTTTCGGGGGGGATGATGCTGACAGTTTTCCTTGTCAAGCGGCAGCAGCAGATTGACTGACCGCCAGTCAGTCAGTCAGTCACTACTTATGTATGTATGTATGCATGTTCGTCAGTCTGTCCAGGGCTTTTGAGGTCAATACGTTGCTCTCAGCTGTGCAGTCAATAAATTCAATATTGACGTAGCCAACAAACAGTTGTGCGATTAACTTATCTAGGAGTACGCACCCCAAATAAACTCTCTCACAGCTACAGTTATAGATATAGCCATAGCCATAGATATACTTATAGATATAGATATAGATATATGTCTGTATGCGTATAAGACGACCTCGTACCACGACTAAGCGAGCTGAATTGGAACGTTATTCGTGGGGATTGAAGCTTATCGCACTGCCTAGTTATTACCTCATCGTATCGAAGCAAATCGTATGCGAAAAATTAAAAAAAAAAATAGTAATAATAATGATAATAATGATAATAATAATAATAATAATAATAATAATAATAATAATAATAATAATAATAATAATAATAATAATAATAATAATAATAATAATAATAATAATAATAATAATAATAATAATAATAATAATAATAATAATAATAATAATAATAATAATAATAATAATAATAATAATAATAATAATAATAATAATAATAATAATAATAATAATAATAATAATAATAATAATAATAATAATAATAATAATAATAATAATAATAATAATAATAATAATAATAATAATAATAATAATAATAATAATAATAATAATAATAATAATAATAATAATAATAATAATAATAATAATAATAATAATAATAATAATAATAATAATAATAATAATAATAATAATAATAATAATAATAATAATAATAATAATAATAATAATAATAATAATAATAATAATAATAATAATAATAATAATAATAATAATAATAATAATAATAATAATAATAATAATAATAATAATAATAATAATAATAATAATAATAATAATAATAATAATAATAATAATAATAATAATAATAATAATAATAATAATAATAATAATAATAATAATAATAATAATAATAATAATTATAATAATAATAATAATAATAATAATAATAATAATAATAATAATAATAATAATAATAAGAATAATAATAATAATAATAATAATAATAATAATAATAATAATAATAATAATAATAATAATAAAAATAATAATAATAATAATAATAATAATAATAATAATAATAATAATAATAATAATAATAATAATAATAATAATAATAATAATAATAATAATAATAATAATAATAATAATAATAATAATAATAATAATAATAATAATAATAATAATAATAATAATAATAATAATAATAATAATAATAATAATAATAATAATAATAATAATAATAATAATAATAATAATAATAATAATAATAATAATAATAATAATAATAATAATAATAATAATAATAATAATAATAATAATAATAATAATAATAATAATAATAATAATAATAATAATAATAATAATAATAATAATAATAATAATAATAATAATAATAATAATAATAATAATAATAATAATAATAATAATAATAATAATAATAATAATAATAATAATAATAATAATAATAATAATAATAATAATAATAATAATAATAATAATAATAATAATTATAATAATTATAATAATAATAATAATAATCATAATAATAATAATTATAATAATTATAATAATAATAATAATAATTATAATAATAATAATTATAATAATAATTATAATAATAATCATCATTATAATCATCATTATAATCATCATTATAATAATAATCATTATAAAAAAACCTCACATTACACTGAAACAATCGAATGGTGGCAATACAATTTTGAAATTCAAAAGTGAAATCAATCAAATTACCCGCAAACCGTATGCAAAAGGTGTCCCCAGCATCGAAATGAAGGTTCTGGCCACTCTGCCTACGTTACCTATCCCATGACTACCTGTCTGCATAATTAATGGCCATTACGGTGGTCATAAAGCAGCGACACTCGTGGCCAGAGATCGCGACTCGTCCAAGATGAGTTTAGTGATTCTTTGTCGGGGACGTGTTTGGCGCACCAAGTGAATGCCCAAGCATGCCGAGCACGTTGTCAATTCCCTGGCAGTTCCACGGCACCCACCCCGAGGTTACTCCTAACACCTTTCACCGATCAGAACCCTGGCCAGCTAAACATCAATGGAAAGTGAGTTCCTTATGCGTTTAACAGGCAGGAAGTCTGTCAAGAGTCGCCACTGATATATTGCCATTCAATCAACTGCGAATTTAGACATATATGCAGAAAATTTCCCCATCCGTCTATTTATCTATTAGCATGACTAACATCTTATATGCAAGAGACCTACAGATAGAGCCTCAAAAGACCTACAGCACCTTAAACACTCGACCCTGTGACTTCCCTTAAAGTTCGTGTAATGCTCTTAAGGTTCTGCCCAAAAATTTCTCGACTCTCAATGCGGTTGTTATTCCTTTGGCATACTCTTCTTCTTTGTTTCTTGCTACTTATGTTTACATGCTAAAAAACGAAACTTAAATTGCGACCGAGCCCAATGAGGTTCATTATGTGGCGCTAGGGTTACGCGGGGTTCGAGGGAGCAACGGTTGCCGCAATTGCCTTTGGCCAAAAGGAGCAGCAGCAGCAGCAGCGAAAGGAGGTGGCAGTGTGTGTGTGTGTGTGTGTGTGTGTGTGTAAGGGGGGACAATGAACAATGGCGATGCCTCTCAACCTCGCTGCAGTCTTCGTCATCAAGTGCAACGTCATCCTGCTTATTAAAGAAGGTATTACACCTACACAACAACAACTGCAACAGCAACATATGCAGCAGACAACAAGTAAACGTAATTACATGAGTAGAAGCTCAGCTGTTGCCATCTCTTTCTCTCTATGCTGTTGCTGTCTCTTTCGGTGAGTTGTCAGAGAGGTCTGAAATCTTTGTAGGCCTCCTTGTCATTGTCACAAATGTTGCTGTAACATAAGTAACCGGGGGGATTGGGTGTGGAGAGGTGCCTTAGGGCGCGGCAACCTCTTGAGCGGCTTGTTGATTTCTGCAGTGCGTGACAGAGACACAGAGCGAGAAAGACAGAGAGAGAGAGAGAGAGAGTGAGAGAGAGAGACATAGAAAAAAAGAGACATTTCTTCTATGTTTCTAACACTTGAACTGCATTAGCGCAAGCTGTGACTGCGACTGTGACTGCGATTGTGACTGTGACTGCGACTTGCGTCTGTTGAGTGGCAGCCACCGCAACTAGGCAAACCCTGCCGCGTACCCCCTTCCCTGCCATTTGGCAGAACTCTGTCACAGCTTCAGAGGCATTTGCTCTTTAACTATGGATGTAGGTCTCTCAGAGCCGATGGATGACTGTCGTCGGAACCGCCGCTCAGGTCCAAAGTTGGAAAACAATTTAATATTTGTTTAGCCCATAAACAAGTCGCATGCTGCGCACAGTGACTCTCATTAGTTGTTGTTCTTGTTTTTTAGCACATCTACTATTTTTTTCTCTCCTTTTTTTTATAAATTTTTGTACATATATTATAATTTTTTCTAGTTCTTTTTTTTTTTGTTATTAACTGCCAACCTCGACACATATACATGCAGCTTTCATTAATGAAAGTTCAACTCGACTTGTTTTTATAATACAGCTATCTCACTCTGTAATCACTCTCTCTTTCTCTCTCTCTCTCTCTCTCTTTTTTCATTCTTTAGATCTCTCTTTATCTTGCTCTTTCTTGCTCTCTACATTATTTCAAATTCATACATATATACTTCATTTTTTTGTTTGATAATTTTTATTCTGAAATATATTGCCGACATTTCCAGTATTTTGCAAGTTTCAAGTTCCTAAACTATCGTATTGAACTATCGTAACTTTACAAAAACTTAATCGATTTTCTAGCGGTATATTTATATTTCAGTTCCGAGTAGTTCCTGGCACTCTTAACATAACACTTGTATTGAGAATTTTTGTATTTACAAAAGTGCGGAGAATTTTAAGCAGAACTCCAGAAAAAGTAAATTCTTTTGAATCATATCAATTACAAAACTGTGTTCGCTTTTAATATATACATTAGTTTCTTCTATAACTATATCAATTACAAAATTAAGTTTAATTTATGTATTTTTTTTTGTTCATAACTTCGATCGAGTTTCGCAAGTGTTTGAAAAAATATGCGTTACTATTTGATGAACGTTATGAGTTTTGAGTTTCAACAATGACGCACAAATATTTAAGAGGCAGTTTCTGTAAATCTTTTTAAGTGTATTTGCACTTCTGCGGACAGTTGTCGTTGCCTCTCGACTTGAGTCTGCAACAATTTTGATGTTGCCTAATGGAAGTGGACTGCTGTGTGGAGTGTGGAGTGGAGTGGACATCAACACACGCGTCAAGGTCAAGTTGCTTCAACTGACCAAAAAAAAAAAAAATTAAAAAATGAAAAAAAAATACATATAAGCAGAGCTATGAAATGTTGTCGGCATGTTTTAATGTTGCCAGCAACACAGGAAATAAATCAAGTTTGACTTTTTGGCCAAGAGTCAAGTAGTTGTTGCCAATGTTGTGGTTGTGGTTGTTGTTGTTGTTGTTGGTCTAGTGACAGCGACAAATATTTGTCTTTTGACAGCTAATGGCCACACTTGGGCCGAGAGGCGTGGCTTACCCGATCTCCCAAATACATGCATATATATACTATATATGCATATGCATAAATATTGCAGCTAAAATATGCATACCTGTAATGAGAGAGAGAAAGAGAGAAATGGAGAATTTAATGTTAATTGAATTATTAATGCATAAATCAATGAGAAATAAGAAAGAAGCAGATAGAGAAAGAGAGAGAGAGAGAGAGAGAGAGAGAGAGAAATCATTATCACCATTAGCATGACATAATGAAAATACTGGAAACTTGTTTGAGTTTTGCTTCAGTCAGCGATCTGAAAGATATATGCTGATTTGTGGCTGCCGAAAGTATTCAGTTCAGTTCAGCTTAAGTGTGGTAGTTAAAGATCTATGTAGTGGTTGCCCAATTAAAAACCTATCAATCATGGCTCACTTAACCGACACGCTGATACCCTAACTCCCACTTCGCCACTAACGTCATTCGATCCTGGCGAGAAGTTAATGAACTTCGCTTCGTCACAGCAAACATGCTGCTGATGTTGCACTTGCTGCATTCGACACCTATGCCTGATTGGATTCCCAAGCAGCAATATCCGATATCAATATATATATATATATATATATATATATATTTAATATGATGGCAGCTCGTGCTGAGCCGCATATTTGACAGCTTAGTCAGCGAGCGTGTGCTCGACTTGAATTTATATTTCTTTTTGTTTATTTTTTTTAAATATTTTTATTTTTATTATTTTTTGTATTTTATTTGATTCGTTGTGGGTTCAAGTCGGTATAGTTTTTGGCCAAAGTGATAAGCCAACTAGTTCCGAGAGCGAAGCATAAATTGTGGCAAGCGTAGCGGCGGCAAGACAACGTTGCCTCGTTGCCTCGTCTGCCTCGTTAAACACTTAATAAGCCCGAAACCGGTTGTCAGCGTCCGAAAACCAACAATTATACGAACATGCCTGTCTATAGTTTTATCTCAAATTATAAATATAAAATAAAAATATAACAGAAGAAAACAAAAAACAATCACTATATTCAAAATGAAAATGAAAATACCAAGAGCCAAGGAGGGCAGAGGGCAGAGGGCAGCGGCAGACGAAGATGCATGCAAATGTCACAAATATGCATTAAATTAAGATTCATCATTACACACATACATACATACATTAAATACACACATGTGTGTGTTTAAAATAATATTAAGAAAAACAAAAACGAGCTTAAATCTTAAATCCAAGCTCAAGTTAGGCAAATGTCAAGTTGCGCTAACGAAGTAGCGTCTTTGAAACGAAGCTCAGTTTGTCACGCTTTAAGATTTAAGATTAAGCAAAGCTTTGAGCAGACAGCTTCCCCAACCAGCTAAAAGCTCTACTTCTAAGAAGCTTTTCAATAATGTCATCGTAAAACTAAAAGGAATTCATGAATTAGACAGATGGAGGCATACAGTTTATCAAAGTAGCTGGAAGCTCAATCAATGATTTAGTTAAATTCAACAAGAAAGTTTCCCAAAATAGCTTAAAGTTGAAATTTAAATCAGCCCATAAGCAGCTTTTAAGTTTGTGCTCGAGAGTAAGTCAGAAATTGAAGCATTTTTCAACAAGAAGCGTAGGAAATTGTTGGATGCTCAGCATATGCGCAGCTTGCATTAACTAGTTGAGAATTATAAGCGCGCGTTAAAATTGCTGAGAACTTGCACTTCAGTGCTTTCTTTCATTTCTCTGCATACGCTCTTTCTGCTTTCCTCTGCAGTTTGACAAGCACTGCTCGGTCACTATCAGCGGCTATCGAGAGAGCGTCGCGTCATGTTGCTTCGCTTATCAACTTGGCAACAATGACATGAGCATGAAACCCACAACAACAACAAGCAGGAGCAGAAGAAGAAGAGGAGGGAGAACAAACTATGCCAGCGACAAAAGTGTCAACGTATTTGTGTGTATGCTCTAATAGTAGTTGGTTATATCTTATCGGCAATTGACTGTCAATGCTCTAGGAATCTGGAATATGGAACTATTTTTTTTTTTTTTTTTTTTGTATGTATGTTGAATGTATGGAACAATTTCTTACTTAATTGATGCGACAGTTGAGTGGAGTGGCATTCCAGTGGTCTATGAAACTGGTCAAGATGATGACTGGAACTGGTGGTCTGTCGTTAGTCAAATTAACTGCCCTTGATTTGTGTATCGGCATTATAGCATGTATATATATATAGGGTATCTGCAGTGCGAGTTGTGTTGGGTCTCAACATCAATATGTATAGTATATGCAATAACAAATTAATTAATTTGCATAATTATGCATTTATTTTGGGCTGGCTCGTTTTATGCTTTGTTTACTAATTAATTGACTGCCAATGATCAAATGCTTAAATTTATACATTTCTCAAACAAACATACAAATAGTATATTTATACATATATGTACATATGTATATGTGTTTGGATATTTCCACAGTTTTGTGATGAAAAGCGTTGTAAGTCGACAGAAACAGGGCTCTCAATTAATTCTAATTGATGAACAATTTCGCATGAACTCGACTCAATTTACAATCTTCAATTCACAATTTAACAAAATTCGAGTTGCTTTTTGTTTTTAATTTTTTGTTATTTCTTTTTTTTTTTTGTGGATCATTTCAATTTCACTTTGCTTTGGCAATCTTGACAGCGTCATGCTCCCAGCTGCGTCAAGATGATGCAACTCCTCCAATGACCCCACAATCAACCAACTGTCATCAGCATTGACTCTACTCTGCCTGGAGGCATGTAGCAGAAGCAGAAGCAGAGGCAGCACCAGAAGCACTTAAAGCAGTCAAATAAAAAATAAAATTAAAAAAAAAAATAAAAATAAAAAATAAATACCAACAAAATGTTGAAGATTTGAAAAGCGATTATAATTTGGCGCAGCTTGAAGAGTTGCAACTGCTATTCATGCTCATGTTGATGTCACCCCAAAATGCCACTCCCAAGCCACATGCCACATGCCCCCCTTTCCCCCATCCACACATAACTCAACTCCCCGTTGAAGCAGTATATACATATTCCTGACATCTGCACAGATTGAGATTTATGTTAAAGTCAATAAAGGGGAAGATTTCAAAAAAAAAAAAACAAAAAAATACAATTAAAAATTTTTTTTATTGCTGAAACTCTTCAAAATTCGTAAGTTCACAATTAAAATGAGATCTCAATATCGTGCCAGATAAATTGAGCAATTACTTCGGCGTTGAAATCCAATCACGATCACTTCAAAAATTTCAATTTCAATGAATTCAAAATCAGTCCGCTCTAACATATATTCGAGATGTCTAGGAACAATACGGAATCAACTTATAACCAGTTCCATATGATTAAGCGCTATCTGCATGCGGATCATAGAATCGTATCTATATAGATACATATAGGTCTGTATATATATATTTATATCCATACAGTAGCTGAGCCACATACAAAGTGTGGCATTTTATGACAGTCTGTGCTGGCAGTAATGGTACTATAAATATCAACAGATCATTACAACAATGCACAAATTGTCGGAGAAACATTTGAGAAATGAGAAAAATATAAAAAAAAATTCAAATAAAATTATTTAGAAAATAGAATTCAACAATTGCATGCCAATTCTCAGTATTTTTATGGACATTATCATCGGGGGCATTATAATAATGAGGATGATCATGATCATGATCATGATGATGTAAATTTTTGTAAAAACTTATATATTTCAATGTAAATAGTCTTTCGAAAATGGATGCTAGAATGACACAATACTTGTAAATATATTCATAGCTCAATATATATCTATATATATATATATGTGAGTAGAGAGAAATAGAGAGAAGTGTAGAGAGACACCCACTCAGTTTAGCATTAGCAGGGAATGGGAAAGGGTAGTGAGGGGGGAACTGAGAATGGGTATGAGAATGGGACACTTGTTTCTATTTTCAAAAATTTACGCAATGCAAAAAATTTGAGAACTCTTCCAGCAAATATTAAATTACAGCAAAATATGCTGTTAAAATATGGCAGAATTAACTAGAGATAAATGGAGAGAGAGATAGATATAGAGAGATAGAGAGAGAGAGGGAAAATAGGCTTAGTCAACGCATAAGTCACTTAACAAAGTAAAAAATTTAAGTTAAACAAATATGTGCAGTTTTTAAACTACTATGACAAAATAAATAACAAAACAAATATTGTCTACAGATAGAGACAGATACAAAGAGAAAAAGAGAGAGAGAGAGGGAGAGATGAAAATATTACATCGAAGGAGTGTTGCCATTTTAGCTATTTTACTGCTAAATCTAGCAATTTAGAAACTGCAAAAGCTACAACATTAACCAAAATTCGTTTAATCATAATTCCAGCTATTTTTATAGTCTATAAAATTCAAATATATTTAAAAGTTGTCATACAATATTTATCAATTTTTTTTTGCATTTTTTACATATAAACGTATGTAGATCGCTCACGAGTAATCCCTAGGTAAGCAAATGACACGAAAACAACATTTCCAACTAAAGAAAATATACAAAACAGAAGCGCAGCAAACTTCTTTACTTCAATATTCCATTAATATTTGTAAATGTTGCCATTACCGAATAAATATCTGTTAATGATGACAATAATACTCCTATATTGGCAATAATACATCAATATTGACAAAATATGCTTTTAGTTACAAAATATATAGACTATTTAGATAAGATCGTTTAATATGTTTTCATAATGTATTCAGAAATATTTTATATTTGCAGTTAAATAACTTAAATAAATTTTGCAAATTTTTAACGGCAATCAACATTTAGCTATATCTAGCTCTTATTTTTAGCTATTTTTTTCTATCAAAAATGTGCTGCCAACACTGATCGTAACTAAGCTATCTCAGCTACTCCGGCTGTATTAGTCAGCTTGTGTCTGTTGCTGAGGCGCGTGTGTCACAGCAGTCAGCTTTTGACTGACGCTTAGCTGCAGCTTATTTCATACCGAATATATGCAGAATACATACATACATACATACATACATATGTATTTCTCAGTATGTCTCACTTTTCTATTGTTGTACTTGCCACGCATTGTTCTGTAACTTGTAGATACACATACATACATACATATGTATGTATGTAGTTTGTATCTTGTATCTTGTCGCGGCATGTTTGCATCTATTTTTAGCCTATTACAAAATGCATACATCAGTTGCCAGTTTGCCAGAGTTGTTGGACGTTGGCCAGCTGCCTCTGTTGATTTTAATGTGGCGCGTCTGTTTGTTGTTGATTTGTTATTGTTGCTGTTACAGTTTCCCCATCTTCTTCTGCTTCTTCTTCTGCTTCTTCTTCTTCTTCTCTTTCTCCATCTTTTGTTTTCATTTTGGACCAGTTTTTGGGTTAAAACAAAGCAAAAAGGTATACAAAATGGAGCAACAAAATCGAGGCATGCAACATGCATCTATGATGACTAATTGCTCTGACTGCCCTCGCAAGTCAAGGCGGAAGCGCCATTTGCTGTTTAAATTGTTTAAACCAACACTTAACACTATCAGCGTGAGTGAGAGCATGAGAAAGGGACTCTTAGAGGGGGGAGATGGAGAAGGGGAAGGGGAAGGAGAGCTGCACTTGCATCTAATAATAATCGCATCTATTTGCTGTAATGTGAAAGCAACACATTCTCACTTCAAGTTGCCGCGTTGAACTTGACGTTGGCTCAAATGTCAAACAGTTTGGCGGCGTGTGGCGCGTGTCGATCAACGATCGATGATCACTGATCGCCGTTCGTTGATGGCTGCCAATTTGACAAAAATTATTCATACAAATTTCAAATAATTATTATGCATTCTGAAACATGTATATTTTAAATAATTTTTAACACATTTTAATAATATAAAATGATTTTATATAGTTAAAATAAACTATTTTTATACATTTTCCAAAATATGTAAACTAGCTTGAAATACTTTTTAAATAAATAATTTTTTCTTAATATTATTATACATTTTTAAATATTTTCATTATTCGTAATATATTATTGGTTATTAAATATATTATTCAATACATTTATATATTATCATAAATTTTTAAAAATATTTAAAATAATTTTTAAATATTTTCAAATATTTTTAATCAAGTTCAAAATGTCTAAATAATTGCTATATTATAATTAATATATTTAAATATTTATTTTATTAAGTTAAAAAATATTTAAGAACTTTCAAAATTGTCATAATGGTTTTTAAAAATATTTTAAATATTTTTTTTTTAAATAAAGATTACTTTAATTTAAATAATCTACAAAAATGTTAAATATTTATAATATTGCATATACAATATTACAAATATGCAATTGATAATATTTGTAAATTTGTAAATAAGACATAATTATAAATACATGAATTTTCATAATTATTATAATTGTTTTTTAATTTTTTAATAATATTCAAGTTACAGTATTCCAAAGGATATGAAAGATATTAAAATATCTATAATATCATGATTAGAAGCAATTAAATATGTTTATTTGTAAAATAAATATTAAGATATTTCAAATATTTTTAATAATAATGTATAATATATATATATATATATATTGTTAATTATTTTCATTTCGATTATTTTCAATGTTCATTATAATTTTCAATTTTTTTCTTTAACTTTAAGATTAATTTGTTTACACATAAAAATATGTTTTATTCATTTATAGTTTGATTTCATTTCAATTGTCGACAGATTCACGCATTTATATGTATACCCCAAAAGAGGGCGGCAGTTGGAGGGCAGGAGGGCAGGAGGCGGGCAGCGGTTGGGGTTGGTTGCAGGCAACACATGCAGGCGCTGTGTGGCAACATGTTGTGCCCATATGTTGAACAAACAAACAATTGAAAGCAACACGAAAAAGGCGAAAGGCGAGAAGCGAAAGCAGCCAAATGAGAAAATTCATCTTAAGAATTGATTTGCTGCTGCTGCCGGCGAATTGTGGCATAAAATTGTGGCAGCAAATGGTAATTGATGTTGCTAATGTTGCCACAGTCTCTCTCTCTCGCTCTCTCTCTCTCGCTCTCTCTCTCTGTCTCTTATTCGCTGTGTGGCAACTGGCGGCGACTGTTTTGCTGTCGTTGCAAATATTTTGACTTGGATATGAAACCCGATGACATGCAGGCCACATATGTCCGCCAAACCAACATACATACATACATATATAATATATAGATACCATATTCAGCACATCAGATCATGCACAGAAATACATCAGTATCTGCACATACATACATACTGATACATATGACTATATATCTAAAACAGTATCTATTAGCTATCTGGCGACAATTAGCATATAGTGGCTAAGTGCTGTTGGCGCCAGAGTTTAACTGGCAACTGTCTTCAGTTAATTGGGGCAGCTGCTATCAGTTGAGACTCTTCTAACACCAATTGCAACTGCAACTGCAACTGCAACAAATGATTCCCAGTTGAAGAAAGTATGCAGTTAATGTGATTTGTTCACCTTGTCGTATGCGTAATATTTGCAGGCAGGCATATTACGCATACGCGACGTGCAACAACATTTACTGACCATTGTCACTGACCCCATTTTAATCGCTGCAACTACTGTAACTGTGTACGCCACTGATAGCCACAAATATTTATTACATATATACATATATACATATATATTTGCAGAATTGTTTTAGTGCGATAAGAGCAACTGCTGCTGCTGCTGCTGCTGCTGCTGGATTGGCCTCATTTACGCAATTTCCGATGCGATAAAACTGCAAGAACTACTCCAGTAAACATGATTTATAAAAATAATTTCCAATTTATTTTTCCACTTTTCCTTCAAATTCAATTCATTTATATATGTATATGTTTAGGGATTAATATGAATTGTAAGAGTTTTTTTTTAATTTTCTACACATTTTCTCTCGTATACATTTAATATATTCATATGTCTTTATTTTTTTAAGAATTATTATGAATGATTAAAATTAGGTAAAATTTTCTATTATCTTTTCATTTTTGGTGAAATTTTCTATAAATTTTCATATATTGTTAGGAATGATAAAAATTATTTTTAATTTTCTATTTTCTTTTCTTTTTGTTTCTCAAATTTTCTATAAATTTTCTTTCGTATGCTGTTAATATATTCATATATCTATATATTTTTTAGGAATTATTATGAATGATAAAAATTAGGTAAAATTTCTTATTTTCTTTTCTTTTTGTTTTTGAAATTTTCTATAAATTTTCATATATCTTTATATTTTTTAAGAATTAATATGAATGATAAAAATTATTTTTAATTTTTTTATATTCTTTTTTAAAATTTCATTATTATATTTGGAAATCAATTATTTTTTTGTAAGCATAAATATGAATTATAAAATTTATTTTAATATTTAATTAATATATTTTTTAATATTCAATTAATATATTTGTATATTAATCATATTTTTACGAATTCATATTTTCCTTTCTTCGTATTTAATTATTATATTTATATAAATATTACAATTTTTTTTTCAAATTAATATCATTTGTATAAATTCAAAATTTCCATTTTTTCATATTTAATTATTTTATTTGTATCCATAATTTTAAAAGAATTAATTTGAATTATAAAAGTATTTCCAATTTTCTATTTTCTTTTAATCATATTCAATTATTATTATTTATTGAGAATTAAAGTAAATTATAAAAATGATGTCAAATTTTCAATTTTCTTCATATTTAATTATTTTATTTGTGTATCCATAATTTTAAAAGAATTAATTTGAATTATAAAAAGTATTTCCAATTTCCAATATTCTTTTATTTCATTTTCAATTAATAAAATTAAGTATTTGTATTTAAAGAAATGAATTAATAAGATAATAGTATAAATGTATAAATTATTTTTTTTTTAATTATTATAATTTTTATTTGCTCAACTTTGCATATATAAAATGTGTTTTTTTTTTTCAATACGTTTCTGATTTTCGGCGAATACTTAATTTAAGAAATTATTTCATTGCAAGGCGATGACTGCGATGACTTCGACTACATGTCATTAACAGACTGATAAGTTATCAGCTAACAGTTCTCAGCTCATTATGATGGCAACACACACACACACACGCACACACACACATACACATACACATATAGTTGAGTTCAGTTAGATAGATAATTTGATGGACAACAATCAGGCGTCTCACATAATTGGCAAACCAAATCGAATCATTTATATATATATATATATATATAAATATATACATACATATTTCAAATATAAATTTCTATACATGAAATTTTTTCAAATATGTGAAAATTGTTCCAGATTTCTTTTTTATTTATTTTTTTTTTTTTTGGGAACCGCGATAACCCAGAGGCATTGACCCAACAGTTCAGACAGACAATATAATTGTTCCCATTTGAATAATTAAAAAATAAGTAGCATATGTCGCAACAGAATCCGGTCTATATGCCGACTCTGAACATGACTCCATTTCCGACTCGCACCAAATGTTTTTTTTTTCTTTTCTTTTCGGTTTCAGTTTTCCATAAATTCTTCATTTCTAATTAATATACATATATACATATACATATACATATATTTATATTGTTTTTATTAATTTGTGAGGTCAAAAATAAAAACAACAAACTAAGGCCGACTATAATTTATAATTTTATATTCTACTCAAAAAGTGTTTTATTTCTCAAGTATTTGTTGCTTGCTTCGGTTTCTACTCAGTTTCTATTTTTTTATTTTGATTTTTTTTCTTCAAATATTATGTTTATGTTTGTGTGTTGTAAAATAGTTCAAGTTCGTTTGGCTGTTTGGGGTGTTGTGTCATCTCGGCATCGGGCAACGAAAGAAAACAAAACAACAGAAAAAAAAACTAGATCATTCGGACCCCAGACGGTTGCAGAATCTTTTCGAATTATTCAAAATATTTATAAAAACCAAGAAAATAAAAACAAATAGGATATGATATGTACGAGATGAAACATTGTGGGGTAGCTAACTGGGTCAGGATTGTCTACGATGTGTTTCCAACATTTTGAACTCTGAGCTTATCACGCATCGTTCCACAAACGAATCCTCTACCTTAAGGTCGATTATAAATCGATAAACTTATCGATTCTGTTGTCGGTAACTCACCTTGGCATTGATCTGATGTATATGGCAGGCATTCAGCACGAGGATCACGGCGAACAGGCGCCAGAGAAGCGACAGGTTATGTCGCTGCTGCCGCTGCCCCTCCCCCAGACCATGTTGCAACATCGCAGCTTCTTGGGATCGCGGTGATCCCATTGTCCCGTTGTTTTTGTTTATGGTGTTTTAATTTGTTTTTGTGTTTTCTTTATTTGATTTGTTTGTTACGTGGTTGTATCTTTGTTGGCAGATTTTTCGGGTTTTCCTTTTTGGTATTTATTATTATTGGTATTATTCGTTGGGAGCCTGCGATTTTTTTTTCGAATTCGAGGGTCTCTCTATCTTTAGTACGTTTCGCAACGTAGTGAAGATGGGGAAGAGGGTTACGATGTTTATGGCACTGCAAGAATTACACATTTGGGGGCAGGGGGGAAAACTTCACAATCAGAATCAGAAAATCAAGGAGTGTGTGTGCGAGGCATCGTTTAAAATTTTATTTCAGATCAGCAAAAAATATATACATTCATATACATATATTTAAAAAAAAAATATATAATACAATTAAATAGGAGTTTCTTTGTGTGCATGAAACCAAAAGCGCCAACCGCAAAATCAACACAAAAGCTAAAACTACAAAAAAAAAATAAAATTAGGGAGAAAAAAAAAACATAGAATATTAAGAAAGAGAACCAAAAAGGCAAAGTCAAAACGCGAATTCGTCAGAAAACTGACGGACGGTCGGACGGACCGGAAGGGAGAAAGGAGAGTGAGAATAGCTTTGGGAAGCTCTGAAGCTGCTCGAAATTCCCCAAGTGCCCTGAGTGATTCTGAAACGATCTACACTGAACAACATACAAATGTTTCTCAACATACATATTTATGCTTGTATGTGTGAAGTGTATGTGTGTATGTTTCTCTTTTATTTTCGTTATATATATATTTTTTTAGCCCGTTTTAATTTTCTCATATATATGGTTTTTTTTTTTTTTTTTTTTTTTTGGTTTCAACTTGTTTCCTAGCTTGAGCAATTTTCTTAGGAAGATCGTAACGTTTTTTTTTTTTTTTTTTTTTTTTTGTGGATTAACGTTTCGCGCTCGACTTTTAAAAATTTCTGAAACTTTGGGAAACTTTTCACCGGCCACTTGAAAATTTGCTCTCGAGTTACAAGTGTGTTTTCGTTAATTTTATAACATTTTCTGTTCTTATTAATGCGAGTGTGTGTGTGTTTGTTCTTTATTTTTCCCCGACTAATTATTTGGAGGAGATTCATAGGCTTCGGCGAGTTGCTGGTTATGCTCATCGGCTGCATTTCATTTCGTCATTTTCCTGTTCTCTGCTCCTTGGCAGATCAGCGAAAACAAACAAAAAAAAAAGCAAAAAAGGGAAAAAAGGCCGAAGCAATGGAAAAAGCGAAATGAAACGCGAAAGACGAGTTAAAACACAAGCAAAATGCCGAAAGACCGGAATCGGTTTCTGATCCTGCTATGCGCGCGACGTATCCTTCGGGGCACCAGACAAAAAAAAAACCAACAGGAAAAAATTCCAATTATCACTTTAAATGGACACTTTAAAAAAAAATTTAAAATTGCACTTAGAGCGAGAGACACCAACAACAACTCTGCTGAGAGATAGGCTATTGCGGCCAGGTGTCAGATTCACTCTCGCAGGCGAAAAAGCAACGCACCGAAAATTGTGCGACCGTTTCGAACAACGGCGCGCAACCGAATGTCTGACTGGAAGAACTTTGACAGCGACGCCGGCGAAACCGAAACCGTTGAAGACAGCACAGCCACAGCACAGCCCAACATGAATGAGCATTCGGCAATGTAAACCCGAAGAGTCAAGCAGCCCGAAGCTTAAAGCACCGACGCGCCGACCGACGCACAAATACATACTAGTGCGCACGTAACAGGCAAACACACACTCAATCACACATACAAACACATAGATACAAGCAAACCCAAATGCACTAATGCTGCGGCTGCGGCTGTTGCTGTTGCTGCGGCGGCGAAGTCAACGTGCAAACTTTTACAGTGATACAACATGCAAGCGCCTGTGTCTGTGCTAAAACAACAATAAATAAATGTAAATATGACGATCTTCAAACAGTGTCACTTGATTGCACATATACTGCATACACACAAATATGTATGTATGTATGTATGCATCGGTATGTATGTATGAGTGCTTAAGTTGATTAAATAGCAGTTCTGACTGATTACAGGTAAATATTTTAGTGAGTTGTTAAAGTTGCAAATTAATTTATGATTTCAATAATTAACATTTTTCTGTAAAATAGAATACGTTAAGTTATTTAATTTATATTTTCTGTTTTAATTGAATATTTTTATTTATGCAATATACTCATTTGGCAACATTTGTGTGATTTATAACCAGTGTGCCATTGGCGTTGGCGGCTATGCTTTATGAGTGTTTGTATGCATGGCTGTATGTATGTATGTGTGTCTGATTGTTTCAGTTCCTGACTCGTGGCTTTTGTTGGCTCTGCAGCAGCAAGCAGATGGTAACATTCAGCTGGCAGCGCAGTCATCGACGCTGCCAACGTTTAGCCGACTATTAAGGCAGAGAGTCTTTTGCTGCGCTGCGCTCTGCCACTGTCTCTTCCTCTACAACTTCCAACAGTTTCTTAGACATACAGACATTGCGCCGCTTGCTAAGTTCGCAGCGTGGGTGGATGCGTCGCTGCATTTGCATTGTGGGGCTGCGACTGCGAAATGTTTCTGCATTTCTCTGCGCTTGTGTGACTGACTCTCTCTATTTCCCCAATCTCTTACAGCAGCCACTCTATCTCTCTCTCTCTTTCTCTCAATCGATGGCTCTGTGGCTTTCTGTATACCTATGTATGCATGTACATACATATGTAAGTGTGTTGTATTTGTAAAGTTTTATCTGCAAGAGGATGCAAAGTTGCTGCTCTGATCTGAACTAATTTCGTCGCATGGCGAAATGTGTGGAGTGTGTGTGCTTTCGGGACAAATGTGTTCATTGCCGTAGCCCAGCACAGACCCGCCCCGGCCCCGCCCGCATACCTTATCTGTAAGCGCCTTAGGCAGCAAGTAAACATTTAAGTGGAACAAAATCTACAACTGCAGCGCGATCGTGACGCTCTCGTTGACGTTGGCGTTCGCGTTCGCGTTCGCGTTAACGTCAGCGTCAACTTCAACGGCACTCTTTTTCGCTCTCTCTTTCTGTCTATCTCTCTCTCTGTAGGTCAACTGATAAAATGGCGTAAAGAAGTCCAATCCAAATGCAGCAAGCACTGATAGTGCAATCACACACACACACACACACACACACACACACACACACACACACACACACACACACACACGAACACATACAACTTTCAAAAATATATGTATGTATGTATATATTAGAGTGTTTTTATCAAATTTCAAATGCCCAAATAAGGACACTAACAGTTATTATTAGTGTTAAATAGTGTGTAACATAATTTCAATTGAAATAGTTGAATTTAATTAAATACAAATTATTTATATAAAGTATAATTATATTCTTAATTAAATTATTTTGAAAAAACCTTTTTTTTTATTTAATTAATTTATTTTTTTTTATTTATTTTTGTGATTTTTGAGGTTGTGACTCATTGGTGCCTCGGGATCAGCACCGTTATGTTGCTGCCCCAACGAATTAGCAAGCTGTCTGCCGTAAGGAGCCCCCCCAACTCTCTGACTGCCACCCACAGCAGGCGGGCTTCCTATTGGCGCCTTGTTGCCACACATCCGCCTGAGCGCATGCGCCAAACATTCGCCCCACCACCCACCCCCCAATTGTTTGTCTGCCTGCGGATGCCACCGACCAATGGCCGCATTGCGTTTCTCTGGCTGCACGAAACGATTTGCGATTTGCGATTGCGATTTGCGCTAAAGGCTCAGAGCCTGAATTGAGATTTAAATGGAATTGAAATGAAATCGAATTGAAATTGAAAATGAAATTGAATTGTGAGTTGATTTGAGTTGTGGCGCTTCCGTTCGCGATAGGAGCCGACATACAAACATATGTACATACATACATATGTAGTCTAAAAATAAAACATATGCTAAGCGAACATTATTTAATTATTGTTATATACTATCTATCTATTATATGTACATACATACATATATACATGCTGATGATGCGAATGCGACGAGTGCACAGATTTAATTTGCCTATCAATAGCCTGTCGACCTGTCCTATCAGTGGGGCGCCAAACTATTTGGGTCACTCTGTCCACGAAACACGTACAGGAATAGTGTATATACATACATACATATGTATGTACATATATAAGTGCCTTGGAATTTCTTGGAATATCTCTGCCTTCCCCAGAGTCAGAGGTGGCCCACTCTTATCGCCGCTCTCTGCACATACATACATACATACATATGTAAGTATATATTAATCTATAGAAATACATACTAATTCATAAATAGTCTTTCGCATTATGTGAATGAAGTTGCTGCCCATTATCAGAAACACAACAACAACAACAACAAGAACAACAACTGAAAAAGGTTATCAGCGTGCAACATCAAAAGAACCACTGAGCCACATTATCGATTAACATTCAAATAACATAAAAATGTTAAGGCCACAACAGAACTCACCTCAGTTCACCACCATTGCCGCTCTCTGTTAGCCGTGTTTTTCTACCACATCCGTACGTTGGCTAGAACAGTTTGACAGCCACTGTGCATTGAACAGCTTTTGGCTGTAAGAGCTTTTAGCCCAGCCAACAGCAGCAGCAGCAGCTCAGACAGCGACGAAAGCTTCACCACAAACACCACCGTTGTAAAAGCTTTGCTGCCAAAATTCCTTTATCAAATCGGATGAAAAACAAAAATTAATGCAAATTTAACTTGCAGATAATGAAATCTTATTAAAAAAAATGAATTTGGCAAAGTTATGGCAGCTCAAACTTTAATGGAAGCAGATTCTTCGAGAATCAGAACTTTTGATAGTTTTCAGCCTCATTTTTGGCCATATCTCAGAAAATACTCATAAGAAACATCTCAAATAAAAAGCAAAATGCTAGTTATGAGTCCTAAATCGATTTCAGTCAAAAATTTGGGGTTAGAGAACTTTTCGATTTTCGATGATATTGTCAAGGGGTTAGTATGGAAAATCGGTCAAAAAAATCGAAAATTTAACAACTACGAATTTAAACAAAATATTAAAGCCATTTTAATCTGATATCAAAACCATAACCAAAAAGCCAAATTTCATGAAAATCAGACGATTTTTGGCCAAGTTATGGAATTTCAAAGTTTCAAAGCAGATTTTGAGCCTTTTTGAATCACATTTTTTAACCATATCTCAGAAAATACTCATCAGAAACACCTCAAATAAAAAGCAAAATGCTAGTTATGAGTCCTAGAATCGATTTAAGTCAAAACATTTGGGTCATAAAAATGTTCGATTTTTCATTATATTGTCAAGGGATATGTATGCAAAATGGATACAAAAAATCAAAAAATTACATATGCCGAATGTCGAAAAAATTTTAAAGCAGAAATAAACTGATACCAAAACTATTTCCAAAACTTCCAATTTCATCAAAATCGGATGATTTTTGGCAAAGTAATGGCAGTTCACAGTTAGATAAAAGCTAATTTCTCCAAAATGATAATTTTGACACATTTTCAGCCACATTATAACTATATCTCCACATATCAGAAATATCTTAAATAAAAACCAATATGTTAATTATGATATTGATTAACAGAGTTTCAAATTGCATTAAATTCGGATTGTTGTTGTCAAAGTTATGGGAGCTTAAAGTTGGAAATCCTATTTTTATTAATCGTAGTGAAGTATTATCATATTAGCACCGATAGATATGACGTTAAGAGTTAGTTACGTTTTCAGTTGTTTGGAATAGTTATCGACAATTTACTAATTTGCGTCTAATTGTGGCTGTAAATAATTTAGGGCTGCATCTAATTTTAATACTGTATTATGTAGGTATCCTAAAATTGATTTGCAACCCAAGATGTTATGTATTCCAAAATATATATATAGGTTTCTTGGATGTTTTCTATATGTAGATGGACTACAGCCTTTGCAAGTCGATTACGTATTCCAGGAAACTGCAGCTAACTTTGTGACTCCCACGGCACAGTGGTTAGTGGTGTGAAGTAAATGTGAATTGGGAATTGGAAAGAAGTATAGAAAAGTTTTCTTAATTTTTTTTAAATAATTCCCCTATTCTTATATCGTACTAGTTAGAGTTTTAATTCTTGAAAAAAAGAGTATTATTTAAATGTAACATTTCCTGAAGTAGCCACATTTTAGCGGAGATTAATTTACCACGTGTCAGTGTGCTATGAACAGGACGGTCAAGTGGGGTTAGGGTTGTCAGGCAGGTCTTATGGCCGTAGAAAACTTTTGACACACTTTCCGTTACTCAAGGAGGGTGCAACAAATTTGCTGACTATGTGTGGGTATGTGTGTGTGTGTGTGTGTGTGGCACATACACATATACTAACTACTATTATATGGCTGGATTATGGCTTGCAACTTGCATAAGGCTAAAAGGAAACCCTTGACAAGCACTGTGTGAGGCGAGGCGTGGCGAGACGAGACGAGGTTAGACGGCACAGCAGTGACATTGTCAAGCTGAGAGAGGGTCGGTTAAACGATTTCATTTTCATTTTCAATTTCACTTTGTTAACAACCTGATGATGGCTGACTTTTCTCAATTGTTGTGCAATTGTGACTTTCATTTCAATGGCTCACTTTGAACTCTCAACCATCGTCTCCCCTCTCTACCATAACCTACACACACCCAATGTAGGTTGTCCGTTGTGAGCCACAATTGAGTCCCTTGGCGGACCCGTTGCTGAGGCCAACCTAATGCCAGTTGCTCAGTTCTTTCGTTGCGTTAATCGTTATCGACTATATATATATATATATCTTTGCCTTTTGGTGTTCATAATCTGGACTAGAATTGGTTGTCAGCGCAGCATTTGTCGCCTTTTTGCTCAACCTACACATTTAAAATTGAGCAACTGAGCTCTTACCTTAATTAAGGTCAAAATATGTATGTATTGCGATACTGCCCATTCTAAGCACTTCTCAAACACGATTGAAATTTTCGGCCATCAATTTAATTGACAATCCCCCCACATATCCCTATGGCTCCGCTCCCAATGTACCAATCGAAGACCTTCAGCTGCTTTTCTACTCAGCTTCCAAAAGCCTCATGCTTTACTTTTGCCAATCCAATTCACAAATAGTCACAACAAAATGCCATCCCATCAAATTAATTAAAATTCACTTACAATATACATACATTCTATAAATAAGCTTTGTTTTAGTTTCAGTTTTTGCTCTGCGATTACATTTTTCTCAAATTTATTACTTAGATCTGTTGGGTCAACATTTGTAGGTAATATCACTGACCATATAACATATAGATGGGACATTTCATACAACGAAATCGGCCACGAAATTTCTTAGCTAGATACCCCAGTTCGATGCGACATACCCCGATCGGCTCACACGAACAGCTTCCGACAAGTTCGATCTCTCAATGTGCGAACCTATACTGAGTTAATAGCGTTTTGTACATCGTCTAGGGCGGACGCTTCGTATAGAGCCCGCATGTTACTCCTATGATCGCAGGTAGCTTCTGTTCTACTCGCTTCTCTCTCCCTTTTTGCTTCTCTCTGGCTTTTCATACGCAAGCATCAACGACAAATCAGCGAGAGAGAGTGAGAAAGAAGACATTGTGGCATCCCTCACACCAATGCTGTTCGCTGTTGAGAGCTTGCATCTTGCCTGTCTCTCTATTTCTAAGTTGTCCATTTTCATTGCTATCACGACAAATACACTCTCATCATCATCATCTCGTACGTATACATACTCGTCACTGGTGTGTGAGTCTCCAGCCGAATTTCATATTTTTGCCCTTTGCTGCTGTTCGAGCTCAGCAAAGTTAAAGTTTTTTCGACTACCTGCGACGGGTCGACCCATGCACTGGCAGACGGATCTTCACCCTGTGTTTCGAAGCACAAAGTTTAGCATTTATGTGCAGTAATTCCGCCTTTATTTTTCTTACAGGATATTTTTTATTTTTGAAAGTCATTTGGACAATCTTTGAATGCAGCTTCGTTCAGAATGCCGAAACTTGGAAAAATTGGCATCAAACTTGAAAATCGGTTGAGATTTGACGAAGTTATGGCACATCAAAGTTTTAAAATACCCGAAACACCGATTTTCAGATACAGTTCTGGGCTTGTACAGGGGTCCAAAAATGATGGTCTTAATTTGGACAATCTTTGAATGCAGTTTTGTTCAATATGCCGAAACTTGGAAAAATTGGCTTCATACTTGAAAATCGGTTGAGATTTGACGAAGTTATGGCACATCAAAGTTTTAAAATACCCGAAACACCGATTTTCAGATACAGTTCTGGGCTTGTACAGGGGTCCAAAAATGATGGTCTTAATTTGGACAATCTTTGAATGCAGTTTTGTTCAATATGCCGAAACTTGGAAAAATTGGCTTCATACTTGAAAATCGGTTGAGATTTGACGAAGTTATGGCACATCAAAGTTTTGAAATACCCGAAACAGCGATTTTCAGATACATTTGTGGGCTTGTACAGGGGTCCAAAAATGATGGTCTTAATTTGGACAATCTTTGAATGCAGTTTTGTTCAATATGCCGAAAGTTGGAAAAATTGGCATCAAACTTGAAAATCGGTTGAGATTTGACGAAGTTATGGCACATCAAAGTTTTGAAATACCCGAAACAGCGATTTTCAGATACATTTGTGGGCTTGTACAGGGGTCCAAAAATGATGGTCTTAATTTGGACAATCTTTGAATGCAGTTTTGTTCAATATGCCGAAAGTTGGAAAAATTGGCATCAAACTTGAAAATCGGTTGAGATTTGACGAAGTTATGGCACATCAAAGTTTTGAAATACCCGAAACAGCGATTTTCAGATACATTTGTGGGCTTGTACAGGGGTCCAAAAATGATGGTCTTAATTTGGACAATCTTTGAATGCAGTTTTGTTCAATATGCCGAAACTTGGAAAAATTGGCTTCATACTTGAAAATCGGTTGAGATTTGACGAAGTTATGGCACATCAAAGTTTTGAAATACCCGAAATACCGATTTTCAGATACAGTTCTGGGCTTGTACAGGGGTCCAAAAATGATGGTCATAATTTCGACAATCTTTGAATGCAGTTTTGTTCAATATGCCGAAACTTGGAAAAATTGGCTTCATACTTGAAAATCGGTTGAGATTTGACGAAGTTATGGCACATCAAAGTTTTGAAATACCCGAAATACCGATTTTCAGATACAGTTCTGGGCTTGTACAGGGGTCCAAAAATGGTGGTCATAATTTCGACAATCTTTGAATGCAGTTTTGTTCAATATGCCGAAACTTGGAAAAATTGGCATCATACTTGAAAATCGGTTGAGATTTGACGAAGTTATGGCACATCAAAGTTTTGAAAGACCCGAAACACCGATTTTCAGATACAGTTCTGGGCTTGTACAGGGGTCCAAAAATGATGGTCATAATTTCGACAATCTTTGAATGCAGTTTTGTTCAATATGCCGAAACTTGGAAAAATTGGCATCAAACTTGAAAATCGGTTGAGATTTGACGAAGTTATGGCACATCAAAGTTTTGAAATACCCGAAACACCGATTTTCAGATACATTTGTGGGCTTGTACAGGGGTCCAAAAATGATGGTCTTAATTTGGACAATCTTTGAATGCAGTTTTGTTCAATATGCCGAAACTTGGAAAAATTGGCATCAAACTTGAAAATCGGTTGAGATTTGACGAAGTTATGGCACAGCAAAGTTTTGAAAGACCCGAAACACCGATTTTCAGATACATTTGTGGGCTTGTACAGGGGTCCAAAAATGATGGTCTTAATTTGGACAATCTTTGAATGCAGTTTTGTTTAATATTCCGAAACTTGGAAAAATTGGCATCAAACTTGAAAATCGGTTGAGATTTGACGAAGTTATGGCACATCAAAGTTTTGAAATACTCGAAACACCGATTTTCAGATACATTTGTGGGCCTGTACAGGGGTCCAAAAATGATGGTCTTAATTTGGACAATCTTTGAATGCAGTTTTGTTCAATATGCCGGAACTTGGAAAAATTGGCATCAAACTTGAAAATCGGTTGAGATTTGACGAAGTTATGGCACATCAAAGTTTTGAAATACTCGAAACACCGATTTTCAGATACATTTGTGGGCTTGTACAGGGGTCCAAAAATGATGGTCTTAATTTGGACAAACTTTGAATGCAGTTTTGTTCAATATGCCGAAACTTTGAAAAATTGGCATCAAACTTGAAAATCGGTTGAGATTTGACGAAGTTATGGCACATCAAAGTTTTGAAAGACCCGAAACACCGATTTTCAGATACATTTGTGGGCTTGTACAGGGGTCCAAAAATGATGGTCATAATTTCGACAATCTTTGAATGCAGTTTTGTTCAATATGCCGAAACTTGGAAAAATTGGCTTCATACTTGAAAATCGGTTGAGATTTGACGAAGTTATGGCACATCAAAGTTTTGAAAGACCCGAAACACCGATTTTCAGATACATTTGTGGGCTTGTACAGGGGTCCAAAAATGATGGTCATAATTTCGACAATCTTTGAATGCAGTTTTGTTCAATATGCCGAAACTTGGAAAAATTGGCTTCATACTTGAAAATCGGTTGAGATTTGACGAAGTTATGGCACATCAAAGTTTTGAAAGACCCGAAACACCGATTTTCAGATACATTTGTGGGCTTGTACAGGGGTCCAAAAATGATGGTCTTAATTTGGACAATCTTTGAATGCAGTTTTGTTCAATATGCCGAAACATGGAAAAATTGGCATCAAACTTAAAAATCGGTTGAGATTTGACGAAGTTATGGCACATCAAAGTTTTGAAAGACCCGAAACACCGATTTTCAGATACAGTTCTGGGCTTGTACAGGGGTCCAAAAATGATGGTCTTAATTTGGACAATCTTTGAATGCAGTTTTGTTTAATATTCCGAAACTTGGAAAAATTGGCATCAAACTTGAAAATCGGTTGAGATTTGACGAAGTTATGGCACATCAAAGTTTTGAAAGACCCGAAACACCGATTTTCAGATACATTTGTGGGCTTGTACAGGGGTCCAAAAATGATGGTCTTAATTTGGACAATCTTTGAATGCAGTTTTGTTCAATATGCCGAAACTTGGAAAAATTGGCATCAAACTTGAAAATCGGTTGAGATTTGACGAAGTTATGGCACATCAAAGTTTTGAAATACCCGAAACAGCGATTTTCAGATACATTTGTGGGCTTGTACAGGGGTCCAAAAATGATGGTCTTAATTTGGACAATCTTTGAATGCAGTTTTGTTCAATATGCCGAAACTTGGAAAAATTGGCATCAAACTTGAAAATCGCTTGATATATGAGGAAGTTATGGCACATCAAAGTTTTGAAATACCCGAAATACCGATTTTCAGATACAGTTCTGGGCTTGTACAGGGGTCCAAAAATGATGGTCTTAATTTGGACAATCTTTGAATGCAGTTTTGTTCAATATGCCGAAACATGGAAAAATTGGCATCAAACTTAAAAATCGGTTGAGATTTGACGAAGTTATGGCACATCAAAGTTTTGAAAGACCCGAAACACCGATTTTCAGATACAGTTCTGGGCTTGTACAGGGGTCCAAAAATGATGGTCTTAATTTGGACAATCTTTGAATGCAGTTTTGTTCAATATGCCGAAACTTGGAAAAATTGGCATCAAACTTGAAAATCGCTTGATATATGAGGAAGTTATGGCACATCAAAGTTTTGAAATACCCGAAATACCGATTTTCAGATACAGTTCTGGGCTTGTACAGGGGTCCAAAAATGATGGTCTTAATTTGGACAATCTTTGAATGCAGTTTTGTTCAATATGCCGAAACTTGGAAAAATTGGCATCAAACTTGAAAATCGGTTGAGATTTGACGAAGTTATGGCACATCAAAGTTTTGAAATACCCGAATCAGCGATTTTCAGATACAGTTCTGGGCTTGTACAGGGGTCCAAAAATGATGGTCTTAATTTGGACAATCTTTGAATGCAGTTTTGTTCAATATGCCGAAACTTGGAAAAATTGGCATCAAACTTGAAAATCGGTTGAGATTTGACGAAGTTATGGCACATCAAAGTTTTGAAATACCCGAAACAGCGATTTTCAGATACAGTTCTGGGCTTGTACAGGGGTCCAAAAATGATGGTCTTAATTTGGACAATCTTTGAATGCAGTTTTGTTCAATATGCCGAAACTTGGAAAAATTGGCATCAAACTTGAAAATCGCTTGATATATGAGGAAGTTATGGCACATCAAAGTTTTGAAATACCCGAAATACCGATTTTCAGATACAGTTCTGGGCTTGTACAGGGGTCCAAAAATGATGGTCTTAATTTGGACAATCTTTGAATGCAGTTTTGTTCAATATGCCGAAACTTGGAAAAATTGGCATCAAACTTGAAAATCGGTTGAGATTTGACGAAGTTATGGCACATCAAAGTTTTGAAATACCCGAAACACCGATTTTCAGATACATTTCTGGGCTTGTACAGGGGTCCAAAAATGATGGTCTTAATTTGGACAATCTTTGAATGCAGTTTTGTTCAATATGCCGAAACTTGGAAAAATTGGCATCAAACTTGAAAATCGGTTGAGATTTGACGAAGTTATGGCCAATGGAAGTTTTGAAATACCCGAAACAGCGATTTTCAGATACATTTGTGGGCTTGTACAGGGGTCCAAAAATGATGGTCATAATTTCGACTATCTTTGAATGCAGTTTTGTTCAATATGCCGAAACTTGGAAAAATTGGCATCAAACTTGAAAATCGCTTGATATATGAGGAAGTTATGGCACATCAAAGTTTTGAAATACCCGAAATACCGATTTTCAGATACATTTCTGGGCTTGTACAGGGGTCCAAAAATGATGGTCTTAATTTGGACAATCTTTGAATGCAGTTTTGTTCAATATGCCGAAACTTGGAAAAATTGGCATCAAACTTGAAAATCGGTTGAGATTTGACGAAGTTATGGCCAATGGAAGTTTTGAAATACCCGAAACAGCGATTTTCAGATACATTTGTGGGCTTGTACAGGGGTCCAAAAATGATGGTCATAATTTCGACAATCTTTGAATGCCGTTTTGTTCAATATGCCGAAACTTGGAAAAATTGGCTTCACACTTGAAAATCGGTTGAGATTTGACGAAGTTATGGCACATCAAAGTTTTGAAAGACCCGAAACACCGATTTTCAGATACATTTGTGGGCTTGTACAGGGGTCCAAAAATGATGGTCTTAATTTGGACAATCTTTGAATGCAGTTTTGTTCAATATGCCGAAACTTGGAAAAATTGGCATCAAACTTGAAAATCGGTTGAGATTTGACGAAGTTATGGCCAATGGAAGTTTTGAAATACCCGAAACAGCGATTTTCAGATACATTTGTGGGCTTGTACAGGGGTCCAAAAATGATGGTCATAATTTCGACAATCTTTGAATGCAGTTTTGTTCAATATGCCGAATCTTGGAAAAATTGGCATCAAACTTGAAAATCGGTTGAGATTTGACGAAGTTATGGCACATCAAAGTTTTGAAATACCCGAAACACCGATTTTCAGATACATTTGTGGGCTTGTACAGGGGTCCAAAAATGATGGTCATAATTTCGACAATCTTTGAATGCAGTTTTGTTCAATATGCCGAAACTTGGAAAAATTGGCATCAAACTTGAAAATCGGTTGAGATTTGACGAAGTTATGGCACATCAAAGTTTTGAAATACCCGAAACACCGATTTTCAGATACATTTGTGGGCTTGTACAGGGGTCCAAAAATGATGGTCATAATTTCGACAATCTTTGAATGCAGTTTTGTTCAATATGCCGAAACTTGGAAAAATTGGCATCAAACTTGAAAATCGGTTGAGATTTGACGAAGTTATGGCACATCAAAGTTTTGAAATACCCGAAACACCGATTTTCAGATACAGTTCTGGGCTTGTACAGGGGTCCAAAAATGATGGTCTTAATTTGGACAATCTTTGAATGCAGTTTTGTTCAATATGCCGAAACTTGGAAAAATTGGCATCAAACTTGAAAATCGGTTGAGATTTGGCGAAGTTATGGCCAATGGAAGTTTTGAAATACCCGAAACAGCGATTTTCAGATACATTTGTGGGCTTGTACAGGGGTCCAAAAATGATGGTCATAATTTCGACAATCTTTGAATGCAGTTTTGTTCAATATGCCGAAACTTGGAAAAATTGGCATCAAACTTGAAAATCGGTTGAGATTTGGCGAAGTTATGGCCAATGGAAGTTTTGAAATACCCGAAACAGCGATTTTCAGATACATTTGTGGGCTTGTACAGGGGTCCAAAAATGATGGTCATAATTTGGACAATCTTTGAATGCAGTTTTGTTCAATATGCCGAAACTTGGAAAAATTGACTTCATACTTGAAAATCGGTTGAGATTTGACGAAGTTATGGCACATCAAAGTTTTGAAATACCCGAAATACCGATTTTCAGATACAGTTCTGGGCTTGTACAGGGGTCCAAAAATGATGGTCTTAATTTGGACAATCTTTGAATGCAGTTTTGTTCAATATGCCGAAACTTGGAAAAATTGGCATCAAACTTGAAAATCGGTTGAGATTTGACGAAGTTATGGCACATCAAAGTTTTGAAATACCCGAAACACCGATTTTCAGATACATTTGTGGGCTTGTACAGGGGTCCAAAAATGATGGTCTTAATTTGGACAATCTTTGAATGCAGTTTTGTTTAATATGCCGAAACTTGGAAAAATTGGCATCAAACTTGAAAATCGCTTGATATATGAGGAAGTTATGGCACATCAAAGTTTTGAAATACCCGAAACAGCAAAGAACTATTTTATATAATCTTCCACTATTATGGCTATATTTTCTAACATACTGGGCCAAATTAGCCCTGGTAAAGTTTTTTATACCTATGTTGATACCAGAAATCAAAAATGCTCAAATTGAAATTTTAAAAACTTGCTTAAACTTATAACTTGAATACAAAATAATTTTTGGATCAAAGCCATTGACAAAAGTGCAAAAATTCTGAAAATCGTATGATTTTTCGCAAAGTTATGGCTATTGAAAGGTCTAACTCTCATTAAAAGTGCGTATTGAGAGCCGCTCATAGTTGAATGAATTTATATTGTATTCTTAGGGAAAAATTTTATAGAAAGTCATCTGCGCAAACACGAAGATTTTAAGAAATGAAAATTTATGAAAAATCCAGATGATCTTAACTTTTTTTAAAACTTTCGAAACGCCCTCTTTTATAGTGCTTTTTCGACGAGAACAAAGTAATCTGATAAAGCATGCGCTCTAGTTTACTTCAAAATATTGCGTACATAAGTGTGTACATATGTTTTGCGTATGTGATTTTATATACTTTTTGAATTGTGTATTCAAAGCTTTGCTATTGCTGCTTCCGCTTTCCGGTGACAAGTTGCCGCAGCGTCCGCCCTAGACGACGTACAAAACGCTATTAACTCAGTATAGGTTCGCACATTAAGAGATCTAACTTGCCGATCGGGATATGTCGCTCCGAACTGGGGTATCTCGCTAAGAAATTTCGTGGCCGTTTTCGTTGTATGAAATGTCCCATCTATATGTTATATGGTCAGTGGTAATATACAACATTTACAAAATTTATAATAATTAGAAAAACTTTGAATTAAAATGAGTTAATATATATTTTTTCAATAGCTTTTCAATGGCACTCTCTAAAGCTTCGTTAGAGAAACTCGTGCGAAATAGTTACGCAAGCAAGCTTTGAAAGCTCTCAAGTAAGTGCGTGTCTTATAATTCGCAACCAGTTAAAGCAGCAAAATGAAATAGTTGTCAACATGTATAAATTGCTGGCCAATTTATGTAAAATTCTAAGTAATTATCTATATACAACAAAATACCATTTATATAAAATATTTTTTAGCCTGTAAAAAGAATCGTATATTAAAAATATATATTTTCATACTGTCTTCATATATTGATAAATCTTGAAATCTCAAAGTACCTATTGAAATGCCTTTAACTTATCATCTTGTAAGTAAAATAAAAATTTAAAATGTATATAACGATGCATAACAGGGAAGTTTTGATATTTCTTTCAAGGATATGTTCACATTTAGCGAATCTCTACTGTAGTTGAAAAGTAGTAATATTGACAATGATTATTTTCTACACATTTGGCAATAAATGAAAAGAATAAGCTCTTAACGTTTTGGTGTTGGCAAGTCGTTGGCCAAAATGCTAATAATGGCAGCTGCTGTTGCTGTTGCTGTTTGATTCATCAAAGCACACAGTTTAAAATAATACAACAACAACAACAACAAACACATAACAATAGCAACAGCAACACGAATTTTTGAACAAAAACAAACTGAAGCAAAGTCTTTTGGCAACTTGGCTAAATACATTTTGTTTATATTTATTTGCTGCTGCAAAGTAATTAAAAGGCAATCACAAGCCAAACACAAATACGAGGCGGCTCCACTGCCAAATTACCCCCATCTGTCTCTCTCTCTCTCTTTACATATATCTATCTCTATTTTCCCACTCACTCTACATCTATCCCTCTCACTCTATTGTCAGTCTATCTCTCTCTCTCTCTCTGTTTGCAGAGTATAGAAATACATATCATGGTGGGAGGATATTTGGGCACAGGTGCCAAAACCAAAAAAAAAACAAAAAAAAACAGTTACTGAAGAGGGGGTGAAGTGAGGGGTGAGAGTCAGCTTTGGATTTGTCACACGTCGCGCCCCGCCTGCCACCGCCTCCGCACGCGTCCACACGCGTTGGACGTATTTTTTCGGCGCGAATCTCATGCCTCTGCCTCTAATAAATGCGAGTGTAAACAAAGCATCATCGGCGCGGCACAAGAAAAGCCCATAAAAAAAAAAAAAAAAAAAAAAAATTAAAATGCTGCGTCGCCTCTTACTTCTTCTTCTTCATCATCTTCTGGTTCTTCCTCTTCCACGTCCACTTTTTGCTCTCTGGTGCCGTTATGCCATGGCTTATTTCACATTATCTAAACAAGCAACAGTTTTGTTGCCAAACGGCAGCCTCGTAAAAACCTGAAGAGCAACGGCACGAGCACATGAGATTATAGAAAAGTTTTCAGAAATACAAAAACATATATTTTGGGATAAAAAAAAAATTTAGGAAATAAAACTAAAAGAAAAAAAAAATGGTGCATAGAGGAATTTAAATCAAAAATTAGATTCAGATTTAGAATCGGATGGGATTAAAGCAGCACATTAAAGAAATTGGGTAGATTTAAAAAAAAAAAACAATTTTTTAAAATATGAAAAAAAATGAAATAAAATATTCTGCAACATGGAATGTAAATAAAAATCAGTTTTAGATTCTAAATCGGGATAGAAAAGAAGAAGCAGCATTTCTTCACTTGGCAATTTGGAAAAATTGGGAAGATTCAAAAAAAAAAAAAATATAACTAAACTAAAATTAAAAAAAATTAGTCTGCAACAAGGAATTTAAATAAAGATTAGATTTAGATTTCAAATCAAAATCAGCATTGAAAGGAGCAAGCAGCATTTCTTTGCACTTTTCGGACACTTTCAGGTTACTTTAAAAACAGCGAATTGAAAGATTTTTCAAAAACAAAACACAAAATAAAATAAAAAAAAATAACGGTATTGAATTGTATGCTAATGCCAAGTTGCCACGTTGCAACGTTGCCACGTTGCATGCAATTTCAATGGGGGGAATTCCAATCTGTCGACGAGGCATTGAAGCTGCTCGGTAATTGAGTTGCAGCTGTTGCCATTAAGGGGCAGGTCTCGTTCCTTACGCCTGAAGGCGGAATATGCTATCTTTATTCGTCCTGCCACCCGCTCAGTCTCGTCCTTTCAGTTGGCGCACTTCCTCGTCCTGCACTCAGTCAATTTAACGCTTCATTTGCGAAATCTATGTTCATGCTGAGAGCATGAAGTGGCAGCAGTCGTAAAGTCTCTGGTCAAATAATCAGAAGTATAGCAGTTGTTGCAACACGACCAAATCACTTTGCAACAAATTGCAGCGGAAATGCCACAAGCAGAAGGTGGATGCAACAACAACAACAATTTCTCACCTGCTTCTCACCTTGATGAGACGCACAAAGAAAGCACAAATAAATCCTGCTAATCTCGCTTCGTGGTCAACATAAAGTCCAACAGTTTCCATCAACAAATAACTCAATAAGCATAAAGTGCTTCAATTCTCAACAATTGCAAGAAACACGTTCTCAATACATTACTTAAGATCTTAGCGAATATTTCGAGCTTTCCATTTCTAAGCTTATTGCACCAAAAGGAAACTCATAATCATAATGCAGATCAACTCAGACATGACACTTTTGCATGCTCCTGAAAATATGTTCTCCAAAAAGGCTTTTCTTCATAATATGAGATTCTTAAAAACTTTGAATAGCCACAACTTTGCCAAAAATCATACGATTTTTATGAAATTCGAAGTTTTGGAAATGGTTTTGGTATCAGGTTAATTCTGCATTCCCATTTACCATACCCCTTGACAAAATCATCAGAAATCGAAAAATATTTCCACCCTAATTTTGTGTCTCCAATCGATTCTTGGACTCATAACTAGCAGAATGCTTTTTATTTGAGGTGATTCTGATGAGTATTTCCCGAGATATGGTCAAAAATGTGGCTGCAAATGACTCTAAATGTATTTGATAGTAGAGTTCATGAACGCATAATCTATAATGTCCATATACTAGATACTGCATGTATACATACATATACATACATATATGTATATGTATTTAAAAGTTTGTCACACATTCATTTAAACATGAAAGTCAGCAATACAAAAACAACAACAATAATAATACATGTAACAGGCACAGGTATCAAAGACAACGTTACTCATATTTCAATACGGGGGCTCTCTCGCTGCTTTCAGGGCTACCGGAGACAGCGCAGTTAACATGCAGAGTAATGTTGACGCCGACGTCGTCTCGCTGTCGCAGTCAGAGTCACAGTCACAGTCGCAGTCGCAGTCGCTGCGGTTAACGTAGAAGCTGCAATTGTAACGCATTTGGTTTTTGTTTCAGTCTTTTGTTCTATGTGCTGTTTCGCTTGCTGCTCTTTCTTATCATTGTTGTTGTTGTAGTTGTTGTGCTATTTATTTAATTTTTGCTAGCTCGCAATTCTCATTTGCGGTAATTCGCGCCTGCAGCTGAACAGAGACAGGGACACATCCCAGCAGAGCCACAATGAAGAGCAAACGAAAGCTTTCTTATACCCACCCGCTTCTCATGCTTTGTCGCATTGTGTGTTGAGTTCTGTTTGTGTTTGTGTTGGGCAGTGTTGTAAAGCGTGCAGTCAACTGCAGTTCGTTGTTGTTCTTGTTGTTGTTGGCACTGTGCGAATATCATTATAATAGTAATTATGATTGTTGTAATGATTATCGTTTGGGCGTCGTCTGAAATTGTGATTCTTATTATCTCAGTTGTTGTTGTCTCTTCGTTACACCCTATAAATCTGAAATGATTGCACTGTACTGTATATTTATACCTATAATTATTATTTTTTTTTATATTTAATTAGGCATTTTGAATCTCCAGTTTTATTATTCATACAGTATTTATTAAATGATGCAGTAAAAGTCATGTACGTTATTGTAATAAACTTTTTTGGTAGGGTATCTTAGCAGTCGCGCATGCTGCGCTTATCGTCTTCGTTTTGCGCTGCAGCTGCCGCTAAATAGATTCTAATTCTCTCTGTCTGCAATGCTCTCGGCGGCATCTTTAAGCTTCAATTTCGTCTGCCGCGTTCAGTTGCTTTCCGCCCACTGCCGGTTGTTATTCAATGACGCTGGCGAGCTTAAAGCTCCCTCGTTATCGCCGAAAGTTTGCTAAGCTTGCAAGCGTTTATGTTATCGGAGATCTACTTTGATCTAAATGGATTTCTTCCCACAAAATCAAATTCGTGTTAAGTGAGTGAAGATATATTTTGGCAAAAAAAAAAAGAACGATTCATCATGTGCAAGTGATATTTAATACCGATAGGCGACAGTTAAAGCGCATTTATAGAGCTTTTGGATTAGAAGGAAAATCCTTATATATGTAGTAAGTTTGGTGTATTTTTGTGATACTTTCTCAACTCAAGTGAGTCTTCACTGTATACGGATAAGAACTCTCATTTTGTATCTCCAGTGTTTATAAAGCTTCCATATTCATATACCACTATACTGATTTCAAAATATTTTAAAAATGCAACACATACATAAAACTGATTAATTGAAATTATTAAATAATTTGTTAATCAGACTATAAATGAGATGAGATTATATAACTGTAGATTATTGAACGAGCAGTATATATAATATACGAGTGTAATATATTAAAATTGAAAATTTTCCTTTCGAAAGTAATTTGATTGTTTTTATTGAATTTGCCCCACTGTCCGCATTGTGCTGACTCAACTGACACATCGATCAGATAGAAATAATATATGTTGTATTATAAATTATTCTGTAATGTGAGCAGCTTAAATAATAAACTATTTATTTGCGCAATTGTCGCATTATTTACTTTGTTTATCATTCCAAATGAGTACTTATAGCTCAGGTTGTTTATCCAATATCGAAGCCAAGAAACTTAGTTTGCTTTATTCATTGGATTTACAATATCAGTTTTCAGAAAATTCTTAAAATATCGAAAGTAAAACACAGTTTTAGGCCAAACATGGAAACAACAACAATTTTATGCCACGTCAACCAGATTAGAGACTTTAGATGCCATTGCATTTCAGCTAAAAACCCTATTTTTGAAATGTCCAAGGAGTGCCAAGTGCCGACTGTAAATTATGACTTTGAGTTTCTCTTACAGTTGGTCAAGAGAGTAACAAAAACTGAGAGAGAGAGAGAAAGAGAAATGGAAAGGCAAATTGCAGTTGATTTATGAAAGTCGGAAACCCTTGCCTAGTCGAATTTTGCCGTTGATGAGTGGTGTGAATGAAGAAAGGAGAGACGGTGGCGGTGGCTACGGGAGAGATTTTTTTTGGGGGGGGGCAATCTCGTCGAGCCTGGTCAGGTCAATGGCTATAATTAAACAGTGCAAGGCGGTGCGGCACAGTTTCTCATTTGACCCTTTCTAATTGAAAACAAAGAAACCAAGTTGCTGCAGATAGCAATTATGTAGAAGGGTTCGACGTGCAAATACCCTGTAGAAGTGAGTTTGCTATGCGAATTAAATTTAAAAAATTATCATGTTGAAGTAATGATAAAATTAAGTTAGTAATGTAGAAAAAATAAATATTTTTAGAAATTACAATTTATAGGAAAAAAGAATTTAACAGAATTAAAAAAAAAAAAGAATTTCTGAAAAAAAGGGAGCAATTAACATGATGTAGCTTGAATTGTTAATTGGGTAGTACAGGCAATACTGGAGTAACTTTCCTACTATATGGTTGAGTATCTCTTTCACACACACTCTCACTCTCTATCTCTTTCTTGCTGGCTCTCTTTCATTTTTCACTACTTCCTTTATCAATTTATGGATTTCTGCATATGTTTATAATTCCCGTGCATACTTCATGCATGTGCTTTGCATATCCTTTTAATCTTTTGAGTGCAGGGTATGAATGTGAACATGAGCATCAATTACGCACACTGGGACTGCATCGTATGTCGGCTACGTACACAGTAAAAATATTGTGTGTTGCCCAAATTCAAAATTTATTTGTTTTCCTTCTTTTTTTTTTTTTGATACGACAGAATTCTTACTAGTTAATTTTTATTTTTGTCAAGCAATCGAATTGAATTTGTGGTATTATATGATATTGCTGTTGTTCCACTGTACAGTCTGCAGAACGTTGCAGTCGTGTGTGCGGACAGTGACAAGGATTGAGGACAGTGGGGAGGAGGCTCGACAGACCCGATTGTTTTGAGGCAGTGAGAGAAACCTGTGCGGAACCGCTTGGCCGGTCAACGTCGACGTCGATGTCGACGTATTTTTGATATGGCAACTCTGCATGGGTATGGGAATGCGGGTAATGTTGAATGCGGCAGCTGTGGCAGCAACCAAAACGTGACTAGGCCAATACCGATGGCGTTGACGTCGTCGTAGTCGTCGCTGTTGTTGGTAACGTGGGCGCGCAGCTCTTTTTATGCTCATGACAGCAAATTGAAGTGCCCCGCACACAAATATCCCATATGCACATACATACATACATACTTACATACATACATATATAGATGTGTATGTGTGTGTGCATTCTATGTACATATGTATTTGAGTTTCAGTTGGAATTTCTGTGTTTCACATGTTGCAAACGCAGACAGTAAAATCATACAAAAAAAAAAAAAAAAAAAAAAAACACTAAAAACAAAGAAAATATAACAGGCCATAAGCCAATGCCACACAGGACCTAAGCGATGTCTTGCCCTGGGTCCGACCTGGGTCCAGCCCTGCTCGATTTTATGAATCCCGCAACATATTGTTGCTCTTCACAGCATTATTTTATGGAACTTTAGCCTATGTGCATATATACAGTGTAGGTCTAGATAACAATGTACAGTGGGTCCAAAAAATTGCATTTTTTTAAAAGGAACCTTCAAAATTATTAAATAAAACAAATATATATTTTTGAAGTATCTTATATGTTTCCTAAAAACTAAACAAAAATGAAAATTATTTAAATACATTTTCAAACCGAATTAAAGGAATACAAATTTTTATTAAAAATTTTTTTATGAAATATATTTTACGATATCTTTTCGTAAAAAAGTATATGCAAACAATTTTTAGTTCAAGGTACTAATAATACTAATATTTTGACCACCACTGTATGTATGTATGTATATATGTATGTGTATGTAAGTATGTGTGTGCATAGGTGCAGCTATGAGTGCTATGAACTGCAGAGGACACACATTACACAGCAGCCAGGATGTATTTAGTCACGTGCTGATTCAGCTTAAAACAAAATGCAAGCACACATACATACATACATACATATATAGAGATTTAGAGGGAGAGGGAGAGTGTGAGAGAGAGGGGGATACCAAATGCAATCAAGTAGGACAAATAATTCCCTGGACGGACCATATTTACGCCAGGAACTAGCTAAAGAGCAGGCCAGACACTTGGCTACCCTCGACTTGCCCGCCATTCGACCGAAAGTATGCAACAGAAACAGAAACAGAGAGAGAGAGCGAGAGAGAGAGAGAGAGAGAGAGAGAAAGAGAAAAAGCAGCGAGAGTTGACGCTGCCTTTGACACGATTGCGGTTGTTGCCTCCGCCTCCGTCCCTGTCCGCACTGCCCACCCCCAAACAGCAGCAAAAGTGAAACTCAAAATGTTATATGTGAACATGAAACAGACAATCGTACATGCATATGTGTATGTATTTATGTACATACATATGTATGCATTTATTATGTATAAACAGCACTTGACAAACTAATAAGCACAGTATGCGGAGTTGCATTTTAGAGCCTAATTTTGCTAACTTCAAAGTAATGCAAGATTAAATTTTAAATATCATAAAGAAAAATATAATACATTTCTTATGAAAACGAAAAGTATAAGCCTAATTTTTTTTATTATTTTGGGTATTTTCAAGAACCAAGATATAGTTTTTTGAATTAACTAAAGATGACTCGTATTTAACTAGTAACTACAATGCTTGCTAACAAATTATGCCTATAGAAATGGACAGAAATGAAATTCTGTCTCATAATTTTCTACAAATCTTTAAAAAAAACATCATGAAATCGATAATAAAAAAATAGTAAAACGGCTAATAGGCCTAAACACAATTTCATTTGAAAAAAGCTTGAAATATCTAAAAGAAATGCATATTAAGTCACCGAATATTTATGGTATTAAAAAAAATTCCCACACCTATTTTACTACCCCCGACTGTAGTTTAACATAGTTGCCATCTAACTAGCAAAGAAATACGAAGAGCGTCAAGCAGAGAATGACAAACATTTGGCGAACTTTGGCTTTCTACAGATTACTGCAAAGCGGTGGAAATCTTAAGCTGATTTTGAAAACTAAATGAAATGTAAAGAAACCGTGCGAAAAAAACACACACACATAGCAACAACTTAAATATGAAACATAACATATGTGTGACAGTTACAGTTGCAGATTGCAACTAAAAGCTTCCTAAAAGCAGACTCAACGCAGCTTATAAGCCTTATGTAAGCTGCGCCAGACAAACTATATATATATAGTATATATACTAAATAAATAAAATAGAAAAAATTTAGTATCTGGGGATATATCGTGTTTTTTTAATGCTCTGGGATTCGTCAGGAAGTGACATTTATGGCCCTATGAACTGAAATTAGACAGAACATTAAACAGCAAAAACAAAAATTGGATACTTGAGAAATGCTGTTATGCCATGAAAATGAAGTTATTTCGAATCAGTTTTTATGGGGCGCAATTTGTATGCTTTTTGGGCAACAATATCTTTTATGAGCTTCCTATTATATACACAAAAGTTGTGAATAAATAAAACATACCAACATATACACAATAAAAACACATGTCGATCATTCGCCATGACAGAGCATTTGCAATTCGACACATTATCAGGATTTCTTTTTATATGTATGCCCGCCCATCTGTCTGTCTGTCTGTCTGTCTGTCTGACTATATTTATCTAAAAGTAATTGTTATAGCTATGCTAAAGATAGAAATCCTGTCGAATGATTTACGAATATAGCCGAGACTTGAAAAAAGTGCTGAGCATAGTTCACATCACAAAGTTACTATAGATAATTCCATAATTTGCATAGGGTATTTGCTAGTTGGTGATGTGTCCTCAAAGCCAACACTTTACTTACATTGATTTACAGTTTTGAGTTTGCTCTTCATTTAGCATTTGACAGCTCAGAAAATGCATGTGTGTGTGGGAGAGAAGAGAAAGAGAAGAGAGAGAGAGAGAGAGAGAGAGAGAGAGAGAGAGAGAGAGAGAGAGAGAGAGTGTGTCACCGGTAGCGGAAATTTGTTTGCATTTTTATTTTGAAGCTCACACAATATCAACAACGACAACAAAAAGAATAACAGCAACATGAGCAAGAATAACAAATAAAATTCAAAACTATAAAAAAAATTATATTCCGCTGGCGTTTTGTTTTAGCACACGTACACACACTTACACACACACACATACACAAAGCTCATGCTTAGCGGCAGCGCAGTCAGCGACGGGGGGATGTGAACGCTAAGCAGTCGCTTTGGTCGTCAGTTAAACGCCTGCAATCGTTCAACACAGCCCAACATAATGCCACCCAAAAACACCCACCCACAAACAAAGAATCAGTGAAAGAGAGAGAGAGGAGAGCGAGAGAGAGTGTTACAGTCACAGTCGCACATGGACTGACAGCCGAATACACGAAGCAAGCAAACGAAACGAAGCGTGTCGTGCGTTCGGCTCTTTGCCGATTCGTGTCGTACCCACGACTCACAGTAACCGTCGCTGTTGGCGTTGCCTTTGTCGTTGTTATCGTTGTCGTATTCGCTCTCGTTGTTGTTTTTGTAGTCGTTGTCGTTGTCGTTGTCGGGCAGTAGCGCCAGAAGGATAAGTTGTTCAGATGCTTGCAAGATTCTGTCATAACGGCTTCGGCTTTCGTGGCGCGCGTCTCGAACGCGGCAATACCAAGAAAAGATACAAGAATATTAATATTCAAACAAAAAGATAAACTCAAATCAAAACACCACGACGAAGCAGAAGAAGAACAAACAACAAAAACACAATAATAACAAAGTTTCAAAAATTGCGCTGTCGCAACGAACTTAAAATATCTCAATTATTTTTTGTTTTTTTAAGTGTTGCTTGCTTTTGAATAATAGCTGCCACTTTTTTTTTTTTTGTGCCGCGTTTCGAATACGTTTTCGAAAGTGCAACGTGCGAGTGCCGATTGATTTTGAAAGTATGGCCAACAGAAGCAGCAACAGCAACTAAGTGCAATGTTATGGTTACTTTATGTCAAATGCAAGTCCAATGATAAACACAGCTCAGCCAAAGCACGTCAGAGCAATACCATTATCAAAACAAACCTGATCAACAACTCCAAATCAGCAAAATTCAAAACATTTTCCATAGTCAACACTCAAAAATTCAGGTAAGTGCGAATAATACATAACGAGACTCGATTACTCGTTACTTATGGATGTGTGCTATGTGCTTGAGACGAGTGAGGAGTAGCTTCAAAGCATGCGGAGTTTCTTATTAGGAAATGTTCCCGATTTTTGTTGAAATCCATATATGCTGTTGTAAAAACATTAAAAATGTTCCATAATTAAAAAAAATTAAATGTGACCACAAAATACAATACAATAATAGACATTTTTCGAAATTTCACATTATTTTATATTCAAATATATAAATATTATTTCTCTTCTCATTCAATGAACCTGGAAATCCTTTTTCCATATATCTCATGCTCAATTCTATAGAAGAAAATCTCCAAATATGTCCTTAAGGATACTGTTAAAAGATTATCGTTTTATACCCAATAAAACCGGTTCAAACTATTTTCATGCTAAAATACCAACTTTATTTTACTACCAAAATTTCGCTAGGTGTAAAATTTCTCGTTTTACGATCTTGCTGAAATACCATCAACTTTTTGGCTATTAAAGATTCAGATTTTTCCTTTCATCGGACAAAACTAAACCAACGAATTCATTTCTTTCGTACACAAAGGCGAACATTGTTGCAAAGCAAAGCAAGAAATGGAAATATAATTTCGAAATTAATGTCGAATTGAATATATTTAGAATTGCAATTTATGCAATTTACCGCTGGCCATTGGTTAATTCGGCATCCGGAATACGTGATATACGGTGTGTGATGGGGCTGTGTATATCTCCGGCATATCTTCCGGCGTTTTTTGGGCAATGCAACTGTATTCGACAAATAGCAAATTATTTGCTGGCTAACGGAGCGTATGAGCTACATTACAAATATTTACATGCCGTCATTTTGTATGCAATTTCATATACATACGTTTATAGATATTTCGTTTTTTTTAATATGTTGTAGCGGAGGTCTCCAATCTCCTGCTGCTTAGCAGAGTGTGTAAACATTTAGTTTACTAAAGAAAAAAAAAAAAAATTGAAATAAAAAACAAAATATAAAAAGTAGAAATCAACAATGAAAAAGAAGAAGCTGCGGCTGCATTTTGTTCAATTTCTGTTGCGAGTTTGTAAAAGGAAAACCTCCAAATATATGCAGTTTTTGCAACTGTATGCAGATGGTATTCAGGCCGGTCAATCTGACAGACAGCTTGACAGACAAATACCCGCATCCGGCCCAAGACCAAAGCAGGCACAAGGACACGGACACGGACATGGACACAGACAAGGCTATGTCATCTCTGGACGGGGCGAAAGACAAACTTCATGTTGACAAAAGTTGTTACATGAGTATTTATACATATACACACACATATATATATATATATATATAGTGTTAGTGTGTGTGTGTGTGTGTGTGTAGGTGTGTGTACATATAGTTGAGCTCGTTAGCATTGGTGGCAAGTGGTGGCATGAAGTGCCTTTGTGCTTGCAGCAACAGCAACTTAAAGAGAACGACGTGTGGATTTTCGACTGGCAGACTATAGACTACAGACAACAGACCAACTGAACTCAAGTCTGCCATGTAATGAACTGCAGCATGCAACATGCAGCATGCAACAGAGACACCTACGGCAGCAGCTCACAGACTCAGAGTTCGAGATTGGAACCGAAAAAGAAACTGCAACTGAAACTGAGGCTGGAGAGGCTCGTGCCTCATTACGACTTTTTGGGGGTCATCGTTGCGGTTAGTCTTTTGGCTCTCTATCTCTTTCACCCACTCATTATCTCCCTTTTTCTCATTCGCTCTCTCTTTCTCTCAATCTCTCTCTATTACTCATTCTCTCACTTTTTCTCTGAGTCTCTCTCCCTATCTCTCTCTGTGTCTGCATTCCTCTCTCTCTCTGTTACTTTTACCCTTTGCTCTTTGAAAAAGATCAAAAAGCGTATATACATCTGGCACAGAAGTATGTAACAAGAAGACGACTGACACCATAAACTATATATACTCTGATTCAGAATCCATAAAGAAATCGATTAACTCATGTCCGTTCGTCAGTGTGAATACCTGTTTCCCAGAGTCTATAAAAAGTAAAAATTTTCAATTATCCATAAAAGGTTCACCAAGTTTTGAAATTTATGTTCCTCACGCCCATTAATCAATGAGAAAAATAGACTAACTATAGAAGGGTATTCATATATTAAAGAATTTTATGTTGTTTTGCCATCGGCTGATAAACATGAAAGATATTCTCAAACAAATTTATAATGGGAACCCTTAAGAGCTGCGCTAAATCAATGACGCATTCAAACACATGGCTACATTGTAACTCATAGTCGAGCATACCCCACTGTATAACGTTCTAGGTGTTTCTCTTTCTCTCTGTCGCACACTTATGCACAGTTATACATTTCACACGCCTCCTTCAAATTATTAAAACACGTAATGAGCATGAAATGGGTTCATCCTGATGTCTGTAGATGTATCATATGTGGATGCGATAGACAGTGGTGAATGAATGGAATGAAATTGTTTTAGTGGCGTATGTATATATATGCTTTTTGCCACAAATTTCCCCACACAACACATTTATCAACAATTTCTAGCGGCATTTTCAAGTGTTTGCCATAAAGGATAAAGGATTTTACAGCAGTAACAGCAACAGCAACAGCAACAGCAGCTGTCTTCTCATTATTATGTCAATTCGACGTCATTTCACTTTTGGACCGACTTTCTCTTTCACTCACTCTTTCTCTTTCTCTCTGTCTCTCTCAGTCACACTTTGCCGACAAGTTGTTAAGGCATGTGAGCTGGGAAAAATCTTGAAGTGCGCAAATCAAATTACCTGGAAAAGTGATAAGATGAAAACGAATTTAAGTTTCGACACTGCGGCACACACGTCGTATACTTAATGTGCAAATTACTGCGGCATTGCCCGAAACCACTTAGCAACAATATCATATAGACCAACAGATATATTTATATACATTTCTTCAATATCATATATTCTATTGTTTCATAATTATTAATTTGAAATTTTCATTATAATTTTAGAAGATTTTTTTCTCTATTAATTACTTTTTGTTCATATATGTCATATATTATATTTACATATATTACAAGAATTATTAAGAATTATTATATTATCATAAAAATTCAAAAATTGTTGATCTTGAAATCATTACTACACAGAAACAGCCTTCAGCAGAATTGCAGAGAAATGGTTTTATAAGTGTGTTATTTAAGACCGATATGCAATTAAATATCAAAATGGACCTCAGGGATTTTAAATGCCATCAGGAGACCTACAGCGCCCACTCACTCTGTTTCACTATGACTCTTTATCTCATTCCCTCTCTCACAGTCTCTCTCTTTATCCCTTGGCCTGTTGCATATGTAATTTGGTTAATTTTTTTACAATTTTTTCTTTTATATGCAGAGAAAACAAACAATTGTTATAAAATGCACTTTACCCAATGCTGTATGTCGTAACCTACTCTCGGTTACCATGTACCTCAACGATAAAAAGAGAGGAAAATTTATGGAGATAGAAAAGCGGAGAGAGAGAAATAGAAATATAAACATATAAAGACAAAGATTATGCAGATGTTACCCTTTAATTAAACATCAACTTCATTCTATGGTCATATCCACACTCGTCGAAAGCCAATTACAGGGTATCTGAAATGTATATTTAACTTTATGCGTATCTACTATATATAGTATATAGTATATATATCATCGTTTATAGCATACAGATATCAATTACAGATACATTCCGTTCATTGGATTCGCTTTTTGGATACGCTGCGGAAATCCCAAACGTCATAAAAACAATTCGTTTTATTGCCGGTGTCGGATGTTTGCATTTTCATTCGTTTTGGAAATAACTAAATGAATTATAGATTTGCCTTTTATTTACTGTCGTTGGCTGTTGCTTTATTTGCTTGCCCCCACATATTGTTTATTAACATAACGCAACAAAGTGCGAATGTTTAAATCCCATGAAAATGACGATGCTAAGTCATTTGACGTCAATCATCGCTAGATTTTTACTGCCATTCTTCATGTTGATCTTCCCGATGAAATGCTACAACACGAAAGACTTTCCACATGTGCCAAGATATTTTATGGTTGGAATAGGTTCAAGTTTAATATCCGCACTTGGTGAAATTTTCTTTTCGTAAATATCGGCACAAATTTTCGGCTGAAGATATTTGCACTTTGAATCTATTTAAGGAATTCAGAGGGCTAGAAATATTTGTGTAAAAAGGGCAGAAACTCCTTTCTAAGAGAGTAGAGGAATATAGCTACTTTATGAATATATTTGTTACAAATGTTAATCAATCTCCAATTATACTACAAGTTCTTGCATTTAAAAAAAAAAAGTATAGATTAAATTAAGACTTGGAAAGCAAGGCAAAGTCAAAGTTACGTCGATCGTTTTTACAATTGCTTATAATTCGCAACTAGTTAACGCAGGTTGCAGCTTAAAGCTTACGCTTCATGTAATTTTGAGATTGTGATCATTATTATCACTTTTATTAAATTCATTATAATTTGTTTTGTTTTTATTTAAAAACTATTTTAAAGAAAGTGAAAATTTCATAATGAGGATTCTCTTCAAGGCTATGTTTGCCTTTTTATTGCTGATATACCCCTTACCATGATTTCAATATCAATTAGCCGCACAAATGTTTTTCCACTGGCATTTCAAATAGTGACAAAATTTTCGCTTTTATTATTGTTGCTGTTGTTCTTGGGTATTGACGTTGTCAAAGTGCCAAACAAAATCGACTTAGTGGCAACACACAAAAACACACACACACACACGAAAAAAACGCAGACTATTCTATATGTAAATGTATATAGACTCAGCAAAAAAAAACAGATAGAAAGAGAGAGGTGGAGAGAGAGGGAGAGTGAGAGAGCAGATCCGATATCAAACACAGCTGTTGTCACACACATTGGGCGATGCTTAAATTATTTGCACATTTTTGCGATTTATAATGAAAATTTATGGCCAACGGCTTTCCAGCAAATATTTATGTGTATCGAGAACGAGTGTGTGTATATATGTATATATACTGAGCCAAGTCAATACACTGAGAGAAAACACTATTGCCCAAGTAATCATTCTCATAAAACTATAAAATTTCAAAACTAAAGCCAATTATTTGAAAGAAAATAATTTATCAAAATTAATTATTAATTATACATATACATATGATAATGATGGATAATTACTTTTCATCCAATTGATTTAATACTCTTAAGAGTATATCATTTAAAATATTCATAAGTAATATGAAAAAGTATTTGAGAAGCAAAAATAATGAAAAACAAAAATTGTAAAATTAATTATTTGGCATGAATATCTGCATTATTTACTTTCAACAGTTGCTTCACTAAACTTATTCAAAATTATTACAAATAAAATACATATCTAAAATAATTCTCGATATGTATGTTTGTATACTGACGAAAGCTAATTATTATAATACTCCAAAGAGAAGCGCGCTTAAAATATATCTTGTTGAAATTGAAGTTTTGTTGCGTTCGACATTGACTTGCACTTGTTAAGATACATCCATACATATACATATACATATATATGTATGTACATATATGTATGTAGATATATTGAATTGTAATCCTCTAATTACAGCAAATAGTGTAGGCGAAGAGCAGACAAATGCAAATGTGAATGCAAATGCAAATACAATTTGTGTGCTGCTGAATGCATTTTCAAAGTGCATTCGATCGATGAGTTCTACTTTTTGTATGTAAGAGGGTGTGTGTGTGTATGTGTGTGTGTGTGTGGGTGAGTGTGTGTGTGCAGCACAGCTGATGATAATGATATGTGCTTTATGCCCTTTTCGCTTGATTTTCTTATTGATTTTTACTGCATGCTTAAGCGCACACAACAACAACTACACACACACACACACACACACACACACACACACACACACACATACACATAAGCGCATACAAGGATGTCAGGCAAGTGAGGAGCGCATGGGGACGAAGAGCAGGCGTCGTATCATAATAAGTGTAGCATACATTTTGGGGCTGCCATTGTCATTGCACTATGGGGAATTTGTCGATTTTTAATGACAATAAGTCACTTTTTAAAGCAAAAATATGTATGTATTTTTGCTGTGATTCTGTTGAGTATCAGTAATGTTAATTAACAGACCACTGTTAGCGCTAAGAACAATCAGCTGTTGCAGTTAAAAATCCCAATATTTGTTTGCATATTTTAAAAGTGCTATTTGTATTCCAAAATTAAATATATTCTTTTTAAATATGTACACATTTATTCTAGGCAATAAATGATAGGATGAATTTGAAGATAAACACAATTTTCTAATTTTTCCAATATTGAACAATTAAGGTAGTCTAACATAACATAATGAAAACTAAAAAACTTGTTAGTTATTTTTGCTCAAAAAGAAAAATATATAATTTCCAATTTAGAAATAAAATCTCGACTATGAAATTTGCGATAACTTCATCAACTTTTCTATAAAAATAAAAATAAATCTTTTCTTAATCAATTGAACGATGAAAGTTCGCTTCACAAATAATTCCAACAAAATCAAAAAGTATTGTCTGAAAACTTATTAATTTTTACCAAGGAAATTGGGCGATTCGCCCATAGTGCATTGCCATCGATGTTGCTGCTGCTGCTGCTGTTGCTGCCAAAGGCCAAAACAATACAATGCTAACAAGCAGCAGCGACTGTGGCTAAGTTTCCAATACTGCATTTAACCTGGGGGGCAAAACTCACAAATAATAAATAAATGCCATTATACGCAGGACATTTTTGTTAACTATTTAACTACTGTACGTACTGTCCATATTTACATATTTACAATAATGGCCCAAATGAGTGCAGTCCACTTTTGGGTAATCGGCATATATATCATGAATGTGCAACTGCCACAAGTATCCTTTATCACCACTACCACCACCAGCACTGTGTGTCCTGTTGCCTTGGCAATTATTCCTTGCAGTTTTAATTGAATTGACGCCGCGGAGTGGCAATTGCTTCGCCTCCAGCTGAGACTCTCTCGCCTGCCATAAACTCGTTCATCGTTATAACTGGTGCTATTCATAGACAACCCCTCTTCTCAACTAAAACAGATATAGACAATAGAGAGAGAGAGAGAGAGAGAGAGAGAGAGAGGGGAGATATGGAGAGAGGGGGGAAGGATGATAGAGACATTTGTTCGATTGCACATGTCATGCCATGGCAACAAAGCATAAATATAATAACGATATAATTTCAATTCTTTCCCCCTTGCGATAATTTTATTTGTATTTGCCACAGCGTTAAGATGCAGGGAGTGCCTCAAGTGGCATAATTAGGAATCATCTCGAAAATTTAAACAAAAAAAGAGCGAAACTAATGAAATATATGAACTAACAACAAACTAACTCAATTTAATATGGAAATATAAAAGATAAATAATTTAAAATATTAGAAAGAAAAAAAACAAAAACTTGCATAAAACCAGTACTCAACAGCAACAAAGGTACGAGATATACACAAACTGTTCACAGTTTATATGCAGATATTTTAATTCATATTTATAACATATATGAAAATATTATATAATTTCTTAGCAAGACACTGATTCCCAATTTTCTAGCTATTTAAATTCATTAAATTTATATAAATCTATTTAAAATTAAATTTTCTTCTTATATATTTTAACAAATTCAATTAGGGATTCCACATAAATAGAATTTGTGTCGGCAACACAATTAAACTGGGTTAAAGTCAAGTTGAAGAGCTGCAGTTGAACAACTGAACAACTCGTCCCGACTGCTCATAATGAGTCGCAATTTTCGCTCGTCATAAAGTTAAGAATAAAAAAAAAAAAAACTCTTACCTCATTGTTATAATTAACTCATTGTTAGAGACGCCAAAAAGCCCGTTGGCTCAGACGGAACTTCATTAGTTGCACAGTGCAACGAGCTCCTTATATATTTGAATAATTCAACTGTAATAAAAAGTGAAATTAATTAATATAAATCAACACACACATACACACACACACACACACACACACATATATATATATATATCATTTGATGGCAAATGTTGTCACACTGTGGCCACTGCACTTGTCAACACGGTGGCGTATACTTGATATTTTTGTGAACTTTGCCCAAAAAACTGCAGTAGGTGTGTGTGTGTGTGAGAGAGTTGCCTGTCTGTGTGTGTGTGTGTCTTTGAATAAAATATGTGTGCGGCACTTAGCCCTAAGCACAACTCCCCGCTCACCCCTACATCCACCCCCCCCACACACACAGTACCACCCTTTACCACAGCCTCTGTCTGCCGACCCACATGCGGCAGCAGCCGCTAATTTCACTTAACGCGAGACGAGAGCATTTGCATATGACAGGTCTCAGGTCTCAGGACTCATGACCCAGGACCCAGGACCGAGGTTAGGTGTCAGCAAACATAACTGTTGCCAGTTGGGCCCACATGTTGGCGGCCTTTTGAGTTTTGGTCTACAGGCACTCATAAGGAAATCCCTTTTGCTAAACTACGTACAACTTTCAAATATCGCAAGTTATGTTGGATGATATATATATATATATATTAAATATATATACTGTATATATACATAACATATATGTACATTTGTGCCTGACCCTGACCAGAGCCGCAGCCGCTCACAAAAGAACGTAACTCTGGCTTAAAATGCTACGAAAATTTATAAAAAAAAAAAAAAAACAAAATAAAGAAAATTAATTTAGAAAATTTACAAAAAATTGCAAATATTTTGCATGTCTAAAAACTGCTTGCATTTTTTAATATAGCAACTTTATTTTGCTAGGCAAAATTTATAATATTTCTATAAAGTACTGAAAGTGTAAGTAAATCTAGTTTATATAAACTTTTCTACTTATTAAATTTATTGAAAAGAAAGAAAAGTTTATATAGATATAGTTAGGTTAGAAACTCAATTTATAAGCTAAAGAAGAATTAGCATCTTAATTATAAATAATTAAAGGAAATTTTTTAAATACAACCTTATATTATTATTATTATGATTATCTGCACTTTACAAGTTTACTTCATGTAATTTTAGTTTGTTCAGTTAGCTGTAATTATTAAAAAAAAAAGAAAAGTTTCAAGAACTTTACATTTCTTTAAGTAATATTCCAGCACTCTTCAAAATGATATCCCAAAATGTAGGCAACACTTTTTCAATGCATAGAATTGCAAGCTGTAACGAGTCGAGGATTGTGCTACAAAAGAACACTTGCGACTGACTCGTTACTGCTATTGGGTATTCAGTTAACGGAATTCACATTTAACGCAATTCGCCAAAGGAAACCCAACAGCATCAAATCTCCTTTTGGTTTGTTCAATAACTTGGCAGAGATCTCGACTGGACCAGGCCAAAAAATAATTGACAGCTGCCCTGTATTTAAGAAGCCAGCGGCACAACAGTTGACCCACAACTGGCGGCTGCTTGCGTAACGTGGATGGGTTGATGGGTGCAAGGCACCACCACCACCACCACCAGCATCAGCATCACCAGTGATGATGCATCCATCCATTTGTGCAGCATTTCTATTTTTAATAAAGCAACGCACAAGGTCAGACGCCAATTTTGAAGGCCTACTCCCAGCAGATGGTGGGGGTTAGGGATGAACCTACCGCACCGGGTTAGGGTTGCGTTGAACCTACATACAAGCCGAGTGGCCAAACGGGGTGGCTAAAGTGAAAGAGAGAGAGAGCGAAAGAGTGAGGTAGAGAGAGAGAGAGAGAGAGAGAGCGAAAGAGTGAGATAGAGAGAGAACGAGATAGAGGACGAGGTTAGCACTTAGCATGCCTGAAACTAAAAGCAAAGGCAGGCATTAAGTCTGACACACATCCCGTCCAGCAACAGCATCAGATACCGCAACCACAACGGCCTACAAACATTACAATTGCCAGCCACAAGGACGCACAGTTCAGTCCAACCATAAAAATAATAATTAAAAACTTTACAATCGAACAGGTTTGCAAATAGCTTCACAAGTTACTAAAAGTCACTTCGCCACCACTTCCAATCAGTGCACCAAACTGCAGCCAAATGATCAACCGAGCATCTGTTGGAAGCACAGTAACCACTTCAGCAGCAAACTTTTCCAACTACTTGCAGCTCGAATCGGCAGTAAAAAAAAAAATAAATAAAATACACCTGGCAAGTAGAGCAAGTGCCTTTCGGTTTAGAGCAGTTTCCGCTCAAAATAGCCTTGTGAGCAACCAGCTATACACTCAGAAAAAAAGCTTGATACCAAAAAAAAAAAATTTATTTTTATGTTGCATATTTTCACAATATATAATATTATATTGATTTAAAAAATATTAACGTGATTTAATATATTTAGAATAAGATGTCGTGCTGCATTTTTCTCAGTGTAGCTAGAAGACGTTATCCGCTTGCCACTTTCATAAGTTGAATATTTCGAAACGCCACTTGATTGAAGCGGAACAGTACCTATAGTTCTTGCACAGGTCTATAAATATCTGTTGAAAAGGGTGAAAGCATTCGTCAAAAACGGAATTGAATTAAATTCAATATTGAAATGAATGTCAGGAGGGAAGATGAGCCAGTGAAGAGGGTGTTTTAGAGTTGCCATAGTTGCCAGATGCGTGGCATTCGATGGTAGTCGGTGATAAGGGAGAATACTGTGGATATTAAAGCGGGTTTCAAATTGAAGTTGCTGTTGATGTTTTATTTATTTTTATTTATTTATTTATTTAATGTCAACTATAAACAGTCGACAGAAATTTAAAATTAAGTGTAAAATTAAAATTAAATTTAAAAATAATTAAATTATTCATATTAAATATTAAAAATATAAAAATTATAATTAAATTGAAAAAAGAAAAAATATAAAATAAAAATAATAAATAAATAGTTCTGGGGTGAGTAAAAGTAAATTGATTCAACATTTGTTGCTAGGATTGGGGAAACCCAGGAAAACCCAATCAAATCAATGACCACCACCAGAGATTAAATTGATTAATGTGTGCGTAAATGTTCTAAGATTAAGGCTTTATTGGTAGAAATAGAAGACTCTAATCTAATAACCCCGTAAAGTCTGTTAAACTCAGAACATAGTACTCTCGAGTTGATATTGAAGTTGTAGCTGAAGCTAAAGCTGAGCCTGAACTTGAAATTTGTTGCTGGTTGCTAATCAGTGAAATGGGCACTCGCAAGACAATGGGAAATACTTTAGCCACTGGGCGTGACAGTGGGCGGGGCGCATCACATACAAATTTGCTTGGCATGCAGTTTCCATCAACAAAAAAAAAAAAAAAAACAATGGAAAAATGTTAGAACCGTGCAAAAAAGAAATCAGACAACGTTAAGAGCCAGTAGCGTAGAAGTCAACTTGAGGGGCGTGTTGGGGCAGCGGATGGCATGGTAGGGGTGGCTTGTGGGGGCATGGGTATCCGTGTGCCAAAGACCAGTTATTCATATTATGTATGTATTACTGTTGTTAGTGTGGCCCCAGTCGCTTCCCCGGTACCCCGCTACCCATGCCAAAACTGTTGCATTGTTTTTCCGGCCACCAAAATAATAAAACAAAGACTCGGAGGCTGCTGCCGGTCGAAGTTGAGCACAAAGAAACCCAAGGAAGAGAGCAAGAGAAAGAGAACATGTAGAGAGGGAGAAAAATGTGGTGGGTGGGAAGAACGAGAACGATGGCATAAGGAGGGTTAGTAGTAAAGCGAGCTTACGGAAAGCAAAGGCAAATAAAAAGCAGTAGAAGACGCGTTTTTTCCTGTTTTTCTCTTTCTTTCCTTTTTTTTTGCTGCTTTTTGCTACACGCAGAGCAATAAGGAGTATTTGCTGGCCAAGGGATGCGGGCGGAGAGTGGCGAGTGGCGAGTGGTGAGTGGTGAGTGGCGAGTGGAGCGGGAATTGCAATTGTTGTAGTCGAACATCTGCCAAATTTGGAGCCTTTAAACGTCTGCTACGAGGGCCCTAGTACCTCTTCAATATATCTGTGATATATCTGGCAGAGTTGCCATCAAATGCAAACTTAAAAATCGGTCTCAAAATCTCATTACAGTCTAGACCCGTTTTCAGTTTCACTTTCACTTCGTTTCCATTCCGCTCCATTCCACTTTCATTTCACTTCAATTTCACATCCACTTCCATTCCACTTCCATATCTATTCCACATCAATTGCACTTTCATTCCATATTCATTCCTCTTCTAATCTACTTTTATTGTCATCTTTCGCAGCACACAGATGCCAACAGAATAAAAAGAGGCAACATTAATTAGTTTTAATTGCCGAAATATTCGCTAATAATCTCTTTTTCCTTTCTCTTTGATGTACAATTAGCGGCAGTTTAGGTTCCCTGACCTACAACGCCTGTACTTCTTAATCCTTATTCTTAGCTTTTTATAAGTACACCATCATCATGGTTTATTCAGTCCAACGAAAGCTATAAATTCATCTCTAAATTTTTAACTGTAAGATCGACGTTGATTTGTACGTCAATTGCCGCCTCATTTTTGGCCATATCTCAGAAAATACTCATCAGAAACACCTCAAATAACAAGCAAAATGCTAGTTATGAGTCCTAGAAGCGATTTCAGTCAAAAATTTGGGGTTAGAAAACTTTTCGATTTTCGACGATATTTTCAAGGGGTCAGTATGGAAAATGGGTCAAAAAAGCCGAAAAAATAAAAATGGAGAAATTCTTAAAAATTTTGATGCATATTTAAACTGGGATCAAAAACAATTTCAGAACTTCAAATTTCAACGAAATCGGATGGTTTTTGGGGAAGTTATGGCAATTCAAAGTTTTATGGAAGCCTAGTTTTTGAAAATGGCGATTTTGGGTCATTTGCAGTCACATTTTGGACCATATCTCGGGAAATACTTCAGAATCAGAATCACCTCAAATGAAATGCTAGCTTTGAATTTAGCAGAATTAAAAATTAATTGTAATAATTCTAAAAGGGAAGATGTAGAAAACAGTATTTTTATAAATTTGATGAGCTCATTAATGAGTAGATTTTAATGGACACCTGAAATTACACATGTATATTATTTGGCAATATAAATTCTCCCAATTGTTGAAATTCAATTGTGATTAGATTATTCAACATTATAGGGACAGACATAAGACAGCATATAACGGCATCTGCGGTTCCCCTAATCAAATTTCCCCATCCTGTATACATATATTTATGTATGTATGAATTCTAGGAATGTATGTAATGCGCATTAATCTGATGGTGTGGAAGTAATCATACGTATCATGGTCATGGCATGAACTGGCAAAATATATATAAAAAAAAAGACATCACGCAAATAGAATGCTCTTAACTTGGGTAATCGTATTAACCAGCTTTTGTCATTGACAGTCTCGACTGCACTCCTCTGTTATGTCTGTATTTGTAGTGCCATAGTTGTTATTGTTATCGTTATTGTTATCGTTGTTGCTGTTGCTGTTGCTGTGTATTTGTGGTGTTCTGTTGTTTCCACCACAATTGCCACAATCAGACATCACTTAAGCATCTTTATAACAATTGTGTAGAATTACGTTTCTAACACAAAACAGACTCAAGTGCTGGACGATACAATACTCTGCAAGATTACCTTCCTCTCTCACTCAATCTCTCTCACTTTCACTCTCTCTCTCTCACTCTCTCTGTCTCTCTCTCTCTCTCTCGCTCCTCTCTATATCTCTCTCTCTCTCTCTCTTTCTGATATACTCTATTTTTCAATCTTTTACAAAAAATCATCATTTATAGGAAATTTTTTGAATTACGAAGTTCATGTTTGAAAAATATTTAAATAATTTAAGAAAATATATATTATTTGAAAAAAAAATAGATTAAAATTTAAATTGATAGTTTTAAAAATATTTAAAATTAAAATATTTAAATATTAAAAATGCAAGCTTTAAGTTTATCTAAAATCTAGAGACTTAAACTCTTGCGGTGAGGCAAAATAAAACCGAAGCTAAGGAGCTTCATTACTTTTATTGCAATATTCAGATGCCTATTGAATATGCCGGTCGGAAAATGAATTTCCTGTCTACATCACACAACATAAAGAGCCGCAGACAATTTTTAATTAACGCTAAGCAAACCAACATTGATTACCTGCATTCCAAATTAGACAAAGTCTACTACCTATGCTCCAGCAAAATAGAAAGAAAAGAAAGAAAAAAAACTAAATAAATTAAATGATTTAAAAAGAAAAAATCGGACAAGCGACGAATGAACATTTCACATTGCAAATACCGTCATTTTAGTTATAAATCTAATATAGCCCAATTTACATGGCAAACGACCGCAAAGAACAAAAACCAGGAAGGCTTCAATATTGAAAAAAAATGGATATATTTTACTATTTATTTATTTATATATTTATAATATTCAATATGTATTAAAAAGGAAAATAATAATTTCTTATTTCTGATGCTGATTCAGAATTAAGATAATATATATGTATAGCATACCTTATGGGCTCAGCCATGCCCCTTGATATACCCATTCTTGGCAGTTTGCAAAGGGCACAGTTAATGAAAAACATACCTCACAGAAAGCAAAACAGCACATTACAAAACGAAAACAAGGACTCGAAAACGGCCCGAGAAAGTGAGAGAAAGAGAAAGTGTAAGAGACCGAGGTACTGAGAGATACAGACCAGGGTTAACGAGAAGCAATGGGTCAATGGAACAGATGTGTAGGTTACAACATATTACGTAAATCCACACAAACTGCCAGAGCAACACACATGCTATACATACATATGTAAGTTTAATTTGGTCAGCGCGAAAGTATGCTACGTTTTATTTGTATTCCTTTTATGATAATCAGCATCATCATTATCAACATATTATGTATCGTATCGTATCGTATCGTATCGTATCGTATCGTATCGTATCGTATCGTATCGTATCGTATCGTATCGTATCGTATCGTATCGTATCGTATCGTATCGTATCGTATCGTATCGTATCGTATCGTATCGTATCGTATCGTATCGTATCGTATCGTATCGTATCGTATCGTATCGTATCGTATCGTATCGTATCGTATCGTATCGTATCGTATCGTATCGTATCGTATCGTATCGTATCGTATCGTATCGTATCGTATCGTATCGTATCGTATCGTATCGTATCGTATCGTATCGTATCGTATCGTATCGTATCGTATCGTATCGTATCGTATCGTATCGTATCGTATCGTATCGTATCGTATCGTATCGTATCGTATCGTATCGTATCGTATCGTATCGTATCGTATCGTATCGTATCGTATCGTATCGTATCGTATCGTATCGTATCGTATCGTATCGTATCGTATCGTATCGTATCGTATCGTATCGTATCGTATCGTATCGTATCGTATCGTATCGTATCGTATCGTATCGTATCGTATCGTATCGTATCGTACCGTATCGTATATCGTATCGTATTGTATCCTATTGTATCATATAGTATCGTCATTCTCATCGCCTTGCATTGCATCACAGACAGACAGACAAACAGATGGTAAGCAGCTTGCCTTTCGGTTGCCAGTTACCCTTTGTCCTTTATCAGGCAGCTTACAGTGCATCAAATTACATGCAGCACGTAACAAATTTCACTTACGTCTTATCTCTTGTTGTAAGCTAAATTTAGTTAACGACACAAAGCTCAAGTTAGTTCTAAAATTAATATGATTCCCCCAAAATACAAATTTCCACCAAACTTGCATTTACATTTCTTTAATTAACAAGTATTCAGGGAGCTGAAAACACGATTAAGAACTGATGAAATTTTGATGCACTTCCTTTCATACTAAAGCTTATAATTCACAAGCTGTTAATGCAAGAATTCATAGAGATGACACTCTATAAAAGCACATATTATTTATTTAATCACTTTATATTTTGTTTACAATATTTATTTGCTCATTGATGTTAAAATTGCTTTTCTTAGAATAGATTTTAAATAAAATATACTAATAAGAAGAAAATTTATTTTGCAAACAAAAAATATTAGTATATTTTGTGACACTGTGCAGCTCATTTGAGGCACCAAAGTCACCCAGATGGGGCATTGCCACTTAACAAACGCCGTTTCTTCTGCGGTTGCCATTGCAACTCATATGGAAATTTATGCAAAATGCCACAAAGAGGGCAAAAGGCAGAAAGCCCCCACTTCGTACGTCCGTCTGTCTGTGTGTCTGTCTGTCTGTCTGTCTCCCTGTGTGTATTCGTCTGCGTTGCTGTTGTTTTTGGTGGTTTTCTGTTTGCCGCCTGGCTTGACCTAGCAATTACAACAATTACGAAAGAGATGGGAAATGGGAGATGAGGTCTTGGTTTGCTTACGAGGCATACATGGGCATTACGTAATAACGGTAACAGCCACAACAGCCACAACAACACCAACAATAGCAACAAAACTATTTTTGCTAATTATAAAACAGTGAAATTATTCATATCAATGCTCAGCACAAATTGAAATCGTAAAGCAACAACAATAAACATTTTTCTAAAATGGATTTCCTCAAAATACAACATGATCCGCATAGGCTTAGTGTACATACTATAATCGCTTTTGGTACCGCTACCGCCACCGCTACACAGCATCAACTGTGTTAAGCCTCCCATCACATTGCCTCCTGCTAATCCATCCATTCAGCCAGTCAACGCAACGTTGCTGTATATTTGGATTCCCCTTGGCCGTAAAGTTCAATTAATGCAGCTTCTGCCAGCATAACGAGCAGCTTTACACAGTCGACAGACATAATCCTCTGCCAACAACGGCCACAAGTCGTCGCTGCGTTGCCGCAATACAAAAATGCAAATGCAACAAGTAACGGCAGCTCAACCTCTCTCTTCCCTCTCTCTCCATCTCTTCTTCTATCTCTCTCACACACTCTCTCTCTCTTTCTTTCTCACACACTATCTCTATCTCTCTCTACTTATTATCCCTATACCTTTCTTCTATCTCTTTTACACTTGTAAATATTTCCGTCTCAAATTTTTTTTTTTTCAATTTTGTACAGTGTTTTTTTTTCAATTCAATCCAACTTTCATATATCACTGTGACTACATTTATATAATATGTTTAAATCTTCAAAATAATGAAAGAAAACATAACTGCACTCAAATAAATTTTGTTCTCATTTTTTGATAAACTTTTACGCATTCTTGAAAAAAATTTCTGTCAGTGTATCCAATTTTTAAGCCACCACTGTATGTATAGCATATACAGTCAGTCTGAAAGGAGTCAGAAAGGAGTCAACTGTCCAGCATGGGAGAATATCATAGCAATTTCGAGCATGACCTCACAAGGGGACTTCCCTCTCGCCAAAAAAAATATAAGGAAAAAAAATTAAGAATCATTTGCCTTCCCATGGTCCTTCCTGTTGGATTTCCGGAATGTTGCTGCGTATTAATGGACCCTTCCTTCCTTCCTATAACATACGCGACTGTTGTAACTGGCGACATCGTTAGATACCCTCTATAGACCAAAGCAAAGTGGAGATATACACTTGAAAATTAGAAATTTTTGCTTAATTTTTAGAATTTGAAAAACTTTCTTAAAATAAATTCTACAAGTTATGAAGTATTCAATTATTTGTACGTGGTATTCAGTCGTCGGGTTTGCCGACATTCAGAGACTTCAAGGACTTTTTTTGATTTACGCGTCGCATATATTTATGAATGGAAATTGTCTACTTTTGCTTACTTTCATGACTCCAGAAATCGGCTCATACATAGTATTAAAGCCATTACAATAAATTTAGTTAACTATGTTAAATGAGCTCATTTCAAGCTACAATCTTAGCCATATTTATGACCATGGTCAATTCAAAGAAAAGCCGCAAATGTTCAAGAATGTCAAATAAGAAATAAGTTCATATTGATGCCGAAGATATGTACTATCATCTAATCGCGGAGATATGTCAATCGTGTTTGCTCAAGTTGCAATTCAGATTGCTTTTGGAGTTATTAGGGGATTGTAAGCATCAGAGAAGCACATGTATGTGACATGATCGAGTTCTCGATAGATGCCAAGTTTACCCCTTTTGCTGATTTTCAAGGGCACAAATATGACTTTTAGTCGAAGTATTCGATAATACCACCTGAACTATATGTTATGTGCTGTGTTCGATAACAGCCCTTTACTTCAGCTTCGTCTACTTCGTTTTCTCTTCTGCATCCTTCTTAGTTTATTGCTGCTGTTAAAGGTCTTCCCGGCAGTCCTTGCTCATGCTCTTTGTTGGCTCCGGCCAAGGATTGCCTCGCAATTTCTATATGTATGAGTATGTATGAGTATCAATGGCGATGATAGTGTGATTGTGAGTTTGTTTGCATCCTGGCTTTACGCTGCAGCGCTGTGTTATTTGCAATTGAGTTGAATTGATTTGTTGCCCCTTTTGATGGGCTGCACACTGAACTCATTCACTTTTCCCTTTACTTGCCGCCTGCTCGCCACCTCTCTCCGTGCTGACCTGGTTGGTTACACAACAGCCCAACCCACCTATACTTTGGCTGAATGCAAACAATTATTTGTGCAGAGGCCACAGCCTCAGACCCATCCGACCACTGCCAGGACACTGTCTTGCCCTTTTCGTCCGCTGTTCGCCCCTTTTTCATACGATATTTTTGAAATGCGTGAAGCTATTTGACTGCATATTATGTGACCATTGACCGACAGCCGAGAGATGCCTGAATGGGATTGGGAATGGAATTGGCACTGGCACTGGCACTGGCAATGAAATTACGTAAGAGGCTGCTGTCTCTATTGTATGTAGAGTTACCATAGGAATGTGACAAATAAACAGCCTTTGACTGCACATAACTTTGACTGTCACTGTAACTGTGACTGCAATATAAAGTGTGAGCGTAAATGTAAATGCAGCTAACAGTTACCTTAATTGGGGCTGTAACTGTGACTATGACTGTAACTGTGACTAACTGTGACCTGTAACTGTGGCTGTTATTGTAACTGTGACTGTAACTGTAACTGTAACTGTAACTGTAACTGTAACTGTAACTGTAACTGTAACTGTAACTGTAACTGTAACTGTAACTGTAACTGTAACTGTAACTGTAACTGTAACTGTAACTGTAACTGTAACTGTAACTGTAACTGTAACTGTAACTGTAACTGTAACTGTAACTGTAACTGTAACTGTAACTGTAACTGTAACTGTAACTGTAACTGTAACTGTAACTGTAACTGTAACTGTAACTGTAACTGTAACTGTAACTGTAACTGTAACTGTAACTGTAACTGTAACTGTAACTGTAACTGTAACTGTAACTGTAACTGTAACTGTAACTGTAACTGTAACTGTAACTGTAACTGTAACTGTAACTGTAACTGTAACTGTAACTGTAACTGTAACTGTAACTGTAACTGTAACTGTAACTGTAACTGTAACTGTAACTGTAACTGTAACTGTAACTGTAACTGTAACTGTAACTGTAACTGTAACTGTAACTGTAACTGTAACTGTAACTGTAACTGTAACTGTAACTGTAACTGTAACTGTAACTGTAACTGTAACTGTAACTGTAACTGTAACTGTAACTGTAACTGTAACTGTAACTGTAACTGTAACTGTAACTGTAACTGTAACTGTAACTGTAACTGTAACTGTAACTGTAACTGTAACTGTAACTGTAACTGTAACTGTAACTGTAACTGTAACTGTAACTGTAACTGTAACTGTAACTGTAACTGTAACTGTAACTGTAACTGTAACTGTAACTGTAACTGTAACTGTAACTGTAACTGTAACTGTAACTGTAACTGTAACTGTAACTGTAACTGTAACTGTAACTGTAACTGTAACTGTAACTGTAACTGTAACTGTAACTGTAACTGTAACTGTAACTGTAACTGTAACTGTAACTGTAACTGTAACTGTAACTGTAACTGTAACTGTAACTGTAACTGTAACTGTAACTGTAACTGTAACTGTAACTGTAACTGTAACTGTAACTGTAACTGTAACTGTAACTGTAACTGTAACTGTAACTGTAACTGTAACTTGTAACTGTGACCTGTAACTGTAACCTGTAACTGTGACCTGCAACTGTGACCTGTAACTGTGACCTGTAACTGTAACTGTAACTTTAACTGTAACGGTGACTGTAACGGCGACAGTAACTGTGACATTTACTGCGAGTGTAAGTAGAACTGTGACTGTAGTTGCAACTAACGGTTACTTGAAATGGAACGGTATCTCAAACAGTAAATTGCATAAGATTTAATTAAAACTGTGACCGTAACTGCTACTGTAATTGCGGATGTGAATGTAACTGTTACTTTTGTCTGTGACTCTAACTGTGACTTAATATTCATAGTAATAATCTCGAATTACTTCAATCAATCGAAATATATTGTATCAAATTAAGTAATTACATGCACAGAGTGGAGAGAAGAGCCTGAGATGGAGATGGTTGATGAGAGGGCGGTAGGGAAGGGAGGAAAACTGGTCACTCCCTTCACTACGCCCATTTAATTTGCCAAGCAACATAATACCATACAAGATAATTGTGTCTAATTATATTGTGTAAGCGAGCTGAAAGACAGAGATTCGGCAGTATTGTGTCATTTGAGACTCGGCGCAATAATGAAAGTCACCGCATTAAGTGAAGCGCAGATGGAATCTCCACAAATACGTGAAAAGGAGCCGCTAAAAAGAGATTACAACTAGAAGGAGCCAAGCGATATATATAGAGAGAGAGAGGGAGAAATAAGAAATACTGTGATGGGGAGTTGGGAGCAAACAAGCGTTGCTAAATTATTTTGGCATTTTGCCCATTGTCAAGGTCCTGGGCTGTCTGTGACTGGCACAGAGCACAACCAATGCCAAGCCAAAAAGAAAAAAAAGAAACGTTGAATAGCGAAAACAGATTTTGATAACTCTCTACGAGAATGCCAGATGCTACCCCAAGTCATCATAGTCTATATAAAAAGGAATACAGCAACTCTTCGAGTTATGCAACATCATTTTTGTATTGTAATCGATAATGATGAAGAGAGGGAGAGAGAGAGATATAGAGACTGAGAGAGAGAGAGAGAGAGAGAGAGAGAGAATAATATAATGAAAGAAACTGAGAGAGAGAGAGACTTAAGCAGAATGCAGGGTATCTGCTAGTTGCTTACACAAGACGGCCACAAAAGGCCAATTGATATTGATTCAAAGAGTGTCAAACTGACAAATTACACAACACTGCCAATGCAACAGTAGTCAGTAGTATACGAATTTCAGACAGAGACAGCATGACACTGTGTGCGAGTGGGACAGCAACAATGGCATGGCAATACAATAAATAGTGACGAGCTGTCAAAAACTGTATGTTATTTTTGCATGGGCAGCCGTGCATGTGGCGCCCTCTGTTGGCCAAATCGAACAATGCCCATAGAGAGGAACTCCCAACTCTACCCACTACTATAATTGCTATGATACCCACCTAATCCACATTTTGCTTAGCACTTGCTTAAACATGAACATAACGTTAACTAAGCAAAACAACTGGAAAGCGCTAGAGTCGAGTGTGCTCGACTATGAGATACCCTGTGGTGCGCAGGTGCGCAACATTGATTTCACTGTTGATCCCCAGACAAAATATAAATATTTTCCCATCGTCTATTACAAAATGCTCGCATAAGATGAATATACCCATTCTTACGCTTTTACCAAGAGCACAGGGTATACGAGCTACGTGAATTTCAATGGCAACTTGTATAAGCAAGCAGCTCAGCCAAGCGGCAAATGTCCTCTCTGGTAACAAATTGCAAGCACTCTCCATAGTATAAACTACCCCTCTTCCTACCTATGCCACCTTGCCACCCATTGGCATTCATCTTGAGGAGCCGCAGTTGCTGTTGCTGTTGCTGTTGCAGCTGCAACTGCAGCGCATTGCGAGCAGCTGATGATGTGATATAACTTGAACTGCGGCATGCCACAATTGCTGTGGCATGTCTTGGCTTAGAATTTTATTTCCATCTATTGCTCTTTGTCTGTCTGTCCGTCGCTCTGTCTGACTATCCGTCCGTCCGTCCGTCTGTCTGTCTGTCTGTGTGTCGCCCTGTCACAAGACGGACACGGGACAACGCCAGAGATAAGCAAACAGCAGAGAAACAAACTGTGCTCAGATTTGGTCAGATTCTCTCTCCAACACTCTCTTGCACTCTCTATCGCTCTGTCTCTGTCACAGGTGTATCTGTGTGTGTGTGCTTTGTTGCACTGCCTCGTTTTGATGCAACCATGTGCCTGTCCACGCGTTGCATATTGCGGCTTCGTTGCTGCTGCCACAAATTGCCTCTTCAATCACGTCGATTGTAGGTATTTTTATTGCAACTTCTGACGATTGTCGTTTCCACATTATTTTCACAAATTTAAGCAGCATATTTAAGATGACTTTGATATTAAAGCAATAAAGCTACTGACTATGTCCTAAAAGTTGCATACCATCCAATTCAGCGTAAATATGATATTCCAAGCGGAGATGTGACGTTTTTTGGCAACCCGCGAAGCTAGGTCGTTTATGATTCAGACGATCAATGAAAGTATTTAAAAACGATGCATAGATATATATGTGTATATAGGATATTGGATTTATGTATGTCTTTTAAAAACGATATTTTAAGCGGACATGTGTCGTTTTTAGCAAACCGCGATGCTATGTCGTTTACGATTTATACGACTAATGAATAGATTTTAAACCATACAAAAATATATAGTTAAAATAAAAATGTTTCATTTTAATTTTTGATTTCAAAATACAGAAATTCACAAAGTTTCGACATTTTGAGAAGAAATATTGAATTTGAATAAAATATGCAAATGTTAAATGTGGCAAACATACTTATTTGCCAGCTCAAAGTCTAATACTTGAACTCTAAATTATTGTAGCCAGAAACTTTCTAATACACAAAACCGAACTGCATAACTTTATGAAATATGCAGTGGCAATCGCAGTTAAAATTCATTGTATATGATTTCGTATACCAGTATACAAAATAAAGTAATGGGAAGAAATTACTGCAGCCAGCGGCGTGGCGAAGCGGGGCGTGGCGGGGCGACTAGAGTAAGTTTCAACATCTAGGTAAATATTATGAAAGTTTTGGTTCGCTGGCTGCTCAACTATTTATTTGTGCGGCAACTGTGCTGAGTTGAGGCAAACTAGAGACAGCGACAGAGAGAACATAAAGACAGAGAAAGAGAAAGAAAGATAGAGAGAGAGAGAGAGAGAGAGAGAGAGAGAGAGAAAGAGAGAGAAGGGAATAACGTTAGGCAACATCAGCTTGTCCTAGTCTACATCACTTCACGTCAGTCCCGGGGGCACTTTCGGTTCTTTACAGCGCCATTCAAAGCAGTTGCGAATCTCATCAGCGGCCCCGCCAGCCCCAAAAGCTTTTCGCGTTTTCGTTTCCCCATTGTCAAATCGCGCGAAAGTTTTTAAGGTCGTACACAGAACCCCACACAGAACCCCAGTCAGACCCACCGCCAGCCACATCGTCCTCAACCATTCGCAATCCGCCGCCAGCTGCAATGTGAGACGCCAGAGAGGATCTCGCCCCGTTAATGAGCCAGCAAAATGAATGGCAAACAAGCGACAGAAAAATGCAAAAATCTATGCCATAATTATGCAGAAATTGCAAAAAAAAAAAAAAAAAAAAAAAAAAAAAAAATGAAAAATTGCCAAGTTCTCACTCTAATTGATTATTCCGAAATTGTGTAATTTAATATGCCCCGAATATATGTCGAGTCTCTGTCCTTCATTAGGCCAATTAGCATAGTTTGAGTCCGAAACTGTTTGACCAAAACTTTCCATATTTCCGTCTTCCTTCGTTGACCAGCAAGGCAAACAGACAAACTGTGAACAGGATATGCTAACAAGTAAGTATGCCACTTGTGCTCCTTGTGTCAATGCAAAGATTAAACAGCTCGACACATTGATTCAAGTCAACAAGTAATCGACTCAACGACACCAAATTCACCAAATTTACGAGTGAATGTTAAGGCAACAGGAAAAGGTTTGATATGCTTAGAGTAGCTTTTTGTTGCCTACATCAGGGCGCTGCTTGAACTAGTTGCGAATTATAAGGTCCAACTGCGCACAATGCTGTTCATGCTAAGTTGAGGTTTCCCTTGTTACTTTTCAGCCCTTTTTGGAAGTTAGGAGAATTACTTGACTGAAAAATAATATATATAAAACATGTAAGTCTATTAGACCCACTACTGCTTATACAGAGTATTTTTTGTTAGCTTTGTTCTTTCTGTTCTCGGTAGTTGTTGCTGTTTTCTTTCTTCTTTGCCGACTGTTGTTGTCGTCTCCCCTAAAATGCCTTTGAGTGTATTTTCATATAATTTCATAAGAATTTCAATTTTGCAAGTTGTCGCAGCGTATGTCAACCACCGCATCGTACCGCACCGCACACATCTTCTTCTTTTACTGTGGACCGACTCACTTATGTCATGCTGTTTATATAAGCGAACAGCTCTACATGACTGAGATGCCAGACCCTGGGCACAATCATGTGCATCATTTGGCCGCCCAAACTGCTGCTGGCTTAAAGCAACCCATCGAAATTCCCAGCACAACTTACTTGGCTTTCCGATATACCTCTCTCTCTCTCTCTCTCTCTGTTTAGATTTCCGAGAACCCTTAACCGGAATGCTCTCATTTATTAGATGCAATGATACAACTTATGGAGCAGGGCACCTTGCCTACTAAGTTGCTTATCAATTAGTCAGTTTTGCTCTAACCTCTAACGGTCTGTGTATCTATGGCAAACCTTAACCTTTATTAGAAGCAATGATATATACATATATATATATATATATTGCAGGGCACCTAGGCTGATTAGTCTGATTTTCAATTAATTAGCGTTGGTTTAACCTCATCGGCTAACACTTTCGACCCACTCATCTGTCGACCAGTCAGTCGGTCCTCCTCTAACCTCATCAGCTAGCCCACCATCTTCTTCATCTTCTTCTTGGTGTTGGCAATTAAGCCAAGTAAGCGCAAATTCCAAATCAGGGTCTGCTCCTCTGACTGTGTATGTGTTTATAGCATGTACATACATATGTATGTGTGAGTGGGTCTGTATGTGAGCAATCACTTCGCTATCTAGTTGCTCATGGGGCAGGTGTGAATGGATAAAAGTAGACGACGCTAACCGTGCATCGGTTGACTTGGCAGCTGAGGCAGAGCCACTCTATATCCACACTAATCAATCCCTGCTAGTGACTGCCACCTGGCTGACCTTATTCCCTCCACCCACCTATGCATATGCATCTGTATGTTTGTAAGGTTGTCTGTGTGTGTGTGTGTGTGTGTGGACATCTGGCACTGTTCAACATTCTTACGGATACTATAACAGCCAGCTTCTGTCAGCCAAGTGAGAGGATACTCTTTGTTAATCCATAAAAACTCTATGTAACTCTTGAATTGAAAATGTTCATACAATTTACATAAAAATATAGAATGTACTTATATGAGATTGCAGTAGATATTAAGTTGATTGACCTTTATCTTGAGATTGATTGATAATAATAAGCATAATTCATATTGATTGGTGTTAATATTGTATTACTTCACCCACAATTTGTCACGTTCTGATGTAAACTGATTTATTACTAACCAATAAAAGCACAACATTCCGACTTCATTTAAGCAATAAACATTTACAGCAAAATAAATAATGAAATCAGGATATGCCATTGCATAAGCTCGAAACATACATTCATATGCAGGAACAGGTCTGAGTCATCACAATGTGATGAATGCATTCCTTTTTTTTTTTTTTTTTTTTTTTTTTTTTTAATTAAAACTAAGCCCTGCACTCATTTCAATCAGAGTAAACAAGGCTTGAGCACATACTGCACACACACACACACACACTTACATTTGTATACATGGATTCATACATATGTATGTTTGTATGTATGTATGCATACTACACATAAATAGACAAATCAGGCTATACAATAATTGATTTTTTTCAAATACCACGCACCTTAAATGGATGTTCTTATGGGTATATCAAATTAAAACTACTTATTTCAATCATCATTCAAATGAATGATTGATGAAGGCATTGATGCTGTGTTAATTGAGTGACTAGAAAATTGACAGTGTAATCAATTGAGAGAAAAGTTCAGCAGGTAACTGATTTAATGCAAATTTAGTGTATTAGTGTTGATTGATGTGTTAAATAGCTGATTGACGCGTATTATGATTGTTGCTAGAACACAATGATTACGTCTGACATAGAGATTATTGTTTAAATTTGATTGGGTGATTGACAGATTGATTGATTGACTGATTGATTGATTGATTGATTGATTAATTGATTGATTTATTGATTATATTAAATTGCTTGGTGTTAAATGAAATTATCTATACTCCTACCACTGTGTGGTTACGCAGTGACGAATTGAGTGCATGAACCAAGTTCCTTGTCAATCATAAAACCTTGACAAGCTAGAGCAGACGATAGCTACTCGTACTTTGCCACTTAACCAGCAGCAAATCCTATTCATAATGCCATCCAACAGATGAATAAATCTAAATATAAATCATGATTTTTCTGTGGAACTCTGTTTGTCCATTCATTTCATGGCACAGTAATGCTATTTGAGGACATATGATGCAGCTGCCTGGAGTCATCAAGGCCAACAGCAATAGCAATATAGTTCGCATCACAAATAACACCATCGCCACCGCCACCGCCACCGCCATCGCCACCACCACCACCACTACCACCACCAACAGCAGCAGCAACACGACCGACACCACCAATCGAAGCAACACACAGAAGCTCAGAGAAGCAAATAAACTAACCACAGCCGGCACCTCATCCTCTCCCATTAGGCAGCCGGAGCAGCCATATAGCAAACAGACTGGGATTGTGAAACGTGTAGGTTATATGCAGCCCACCACAATGGCAGTAGCGACATCGATGCCATATACATTAATGACAACAACAACGACAATGGCACCACCAATGCTGCCACCAGCCCCAGTCGGAGTGGCGCCGCCCATAGCCTCATCGGCATTCACAATATCATCAACGACACCTTTGGTGGACAGTTCAGATGTCATCAATCGGTTGACGGACATATCGAATGCGACAGCCTTTGAGTCGTCCGTTAGCCTGGATACCGCCAACACCACCACCAGTACCACCACCGGCAGCACGCCACCCTGGAACATAACATATGTATCCGTCTCTGCCACCAGCTACAACAACTGTTCCGACCTGTTTGCCAACTATACTCCGCCGCAAACAGGTGAGTTCCTCGCTTCGACTAAACGACCTCCAGCTTCGGTGCACATTTCCTTTCCATTTCTTAAGCAAATTTTGCATTCCACTCAGTTTTTCTCTGCCTCTATCTGCTTTTCCCTTCTATGTTTTCCTACCTTTGTTTCTGATTAATCGATGCTCCATTTTTTGCCGCTCCCTAGGCATTTACTGCAACTGGACTTGGGACTCGTTACTCTGCTGGCCACCTACGCCAGCCGGTGTCCTCGCCCGCATGAATTGCCCCGCCGGCTTTCATGGCGTTGATTCACGCAGTAAGTAAAACCTATGATACCTTATTGAGACAGATACAATACCACAGTATATACAGAATTCAAAGAAATGCAAAATTCCATAGCTCAGTCACAAGCCATCCGACTTTGATGAATATTGAAATTCTGATATTGGTTTCGATTCATTGGTCAATTTCTTGACAAAATCAAGAAAATAAAAAAATATTAAAAAATTTGACTCTGATTTTTATATTTGAGGTGGTTTGGGTGAGTATTTCCTGAGATATGGCCAAAAATGTGACACAAAAAGACTCAAAATCTGCTTTGAAACTTTGAAATTCCATAACTTGGCCAAAAATCGTCTGATTTTCATGAAATTTGGCTTTTTGGTTATGGTTTTGATATCAGATTAAAACTGCATTTAAATTTTGTTTAAATTCGTAGTTTTTAAATTTTCGATTTTTTTGACCCATTTTCCATACTAACCCCTTGACAATATCATCGAAAATCGAAAAGTTTATAACCCCAAATTTTTGACTGAATTCGGTTCTATGACTCATAACTAGCATTTTGCTTTTTATTTGAGGTGTTTCTGATGAGTATTTTCTGAGATATGGCCAAAAATGTGATTCAAAAAGGCTCAAAATCTGCTTTGAAACTTTGAAATTCCATAACTTGGTCAAAAATCGTCTGATTTTCATGAAATTTGGCTTTTTGGTTATGGTTTTGATATCAGATTAAAACTGCATTCAAATTTTATTAAATTTCGAATTTTTAAGTTTTCGTTTTTTTTGACCCATTTTCCATACTAACACCTTGACAATATCATCGAAAATTTAAAATTTTTTACACCAAATTTTTGACTGAATTCGATTCTAGGACTCATAACTAGCATTTTGCTTTTTATTTGAGGTGTTTCTGATGAGTATTTTCTGAGATATGGCCAAAAATGTGATTCAAAAAGGCTCAAAATCTGCTTTGAAACTTTGAAATTCCATAACTTGGCCAAAAATCGTCTGATTTTCATGAAATTTGGCTTTTTGGTTATGGTTTTTATATCAGATTAAAACTGCATTTAAATTTTGTTTAAATTCGTAGTTTTTAAATTTTCGATTTTTTTGACCCATTTTCCATACTAACCCCTTGACAATATCATCGAAAATCGAAAAGTTTTCTAACCCCAAATTTTTGACTGAATTCGGTTCTATGACTCATAACTAGCATTTTGCTTTTTATTTGAGGTGTTTCTGATGAGTATTTTCTGAGATATGGCCAAAAATGTGATTCAAAAAGGCTCAAAATCTGCTTTGATACTTTGAAATTCCATAACTTGGCCAAAAATCGTCTGATTTTCATGAAATTTGGCTTTTTGGTTATGGTTTTGATCACTGCACAACGCAACGATCGGCAAAAAAGTGAGATCTAGGGCAATTGTTGCAATTGAGCAATCTCTTCACAGAGATATATTTTCCTGGCATCGCCAACTTCCCTCCGCCGAACCAAAGATCTGAACAATAGATGGCGCTGTCAAGTTGCAATCTTTTTCCGTTAGAAACGTTATAAAAACTTCGTTTAAATTCGCATTTAAGTGATTCTGTTTACAATTTCCTTAAAACATTGAACTGAGACTCTGGGGCATAATAATTAAAGGATTTTCGCATTGCATTCCGAATTCGAGGGGTAATTAATATTCATGCAATCGGGGCCAATGCATGCGGAATGAGTGTGTGCATGAAACAGGTGCCTGACATAGTTTCTGCCACAGGTTTCGATGCGTTGGTTGCATTGAAAGAGGTATGTGGATGGTAATTTTATTTTGGCCTGTTGCTGGCCAAGTAAATACTTGAGGTATTATACCTAGTAGTTCATACAGAGTATGCGACAGAGAAATTTCCAATATGTAATAGAAAGCCAAGAATTTGAATTGAATCTCGGTCTTCATAATTCATAGCTTAGCAGGTAACAACCACAACATGACCTGGTCCCGTTTGCCCAACTATTTAACACAACCTAACCTCTTTAAGCTTCCCAACCCCCACCTCCCAGAACAGTTGGTCAATTATCCTTGCCAAAGGCACTGCACCTATAAGAAAACCTCAATTGCATTGGCATAATTACAATTGGGGTCAGACCTTCACTTGATTCAAGTAAATAAAGCGAAGTAAAATCGAGAGTGATGAACTATGGAATACCCTGTGTACAGATCTTTAATATTATTCCATTTAAAAATAATATTTTTAAGAAAATTGTTTACAAATTTCTATTCCCAAATTTGCCTTAAAATAGAATTCGCAAATCGCAAATGCGAACTGGACGGTCACTGGGGCGGACGACCCAACGAGACTGAACCGAACCCGGCGGGTTGGACTGACTATGGACCCTGCTACAAACCGGAGGTCATACGGCTCATGCAGGAGATCAAGGACGTCAATGTGAGCAACCTAACCATAGATGATTAAGGTATATATGTATATATGTCATTTCCATTCAGCTCTATATGGATATAGCACAGCGGACACGGACTCTGGAGATTATAGGACTGTGCCTATCGCTTCTGGCTCTGATCATATCCCTGGTGATATTCTGTGCGTTTCGATCGCTGCGCAACAATCGCACCAAGATACACAAGAACCTCTTTATCGCCATGGTACTGCAGGTGATTGTTCGACTGACCCTCTACCTAGATCAGTTCCGGCGTGGGAAGCCCGAAGCCTCCGCCAATAACACGAGTCTATCGGTTATCGAGAATACGGTAAGCTACAATCGATCTACTCAACTTATCGATCCGATTGTTTATCCATCGTATCCATATGTATCCATCGTAGCCATATCTGTGCGAGGCATCGTATGTGCTGCTGGAGTATGCGAGAACTGCCATGTTCATGTGGATGTTCATTGAGGGACTCTACTTGCATAATATGGTCACTGTCGCCGTCTTTCAGGGCACATATCCGTTGCTCATCTTCTCGCTGCTGGGCTGGGGTATACCCGTGCTCATGACCACCGTTTGGGTGCAGTGCACCGCCATCTTCATGGACACCACGCTGGGCGAATGCATGTGGAACTACAATCTGACGCCATATTATTGGATACTGGAAGGACCGCGCCTGGCGGTCATATTGGTAAGTCTGCGAAACCTTAATTTTGGTGACGAACCGCTTTGATATTGGTGGGGATCTCTCTTTGGCACACAGCTGAACTTCTTCTTTCTGGTGAACATCATACGGGTGCTGGTGGTGAAGCTGCGTCAGTCACAGGCCAGCGATATAGAGCAGACCCGGAAGGCGGTACGGGCGGCAATCGTGTTGTTGCCGCTTTTGGGGATAACGAATCTGTTGCATCTGGTGCCGGCGCTGAAAACGGCCTGGAAATTTGCCGTCTGGAGCTATGTGACGCATTTCCTAACCTCATTTCAGGGATTCTTCATAGCACTCATCTATTGTTTTCTCAACGGCGAGGTATATCTACACTAATTGAATCTTTCGATTAAAAGTTATCGATAATTATGATGAACATCTCTGGCAGGTGCGTACCGTTCTCTTAAAGAGCCTGGCTGTGTGGATGTCGGTGCGCGGACATCCCGAATGGGCACCGAAACGCGCTTCCATGTACTCCGCCTACAATACGGCTCCCGATACGGACGCACTGCAGCAGCCAGGCGATGCAATGCCTCCGGGCAAGCGGTAGGTCACATAGTTTTCGATATACTATTATTTTTATAAGGAACCCCGTATTTAGGGTATCACCGCCCAATAAGCGAACGAGTCGCAAGGAGAGCAATCTGAACATTGTCATTGGTAGTGAACCGCAGAGTCAGAGATTAGTGCAACACCACAACAGCAACAGCAACAACAACAACAAGAAGCCCAATGGCAATGGGCGTCCAGTGATGCAACAGGATGAGGAGGATGCGACGGGCACAGTATCGGCGATGGCCACCCGCATACAGATGAAGGATCCGCCAGCCGCCGGCCGCTCCAACTGGATGATAACTCTGTGCTTTCGCGGCCAAAAGGTACTGAGAGTACCGCCAACGTCATCCGTACCACCCGAGTCAGTTGTATTTGAGTTGTCAGAGCAGTAGACCAATATCTAGACTTAGCCATAGACGTAGTCTGTAGCGCTTAGCCTCCCTAAGTCCTCTTTCTCTCTCTCCCTCTGTCTCTCTCTCTCTCTCTCTCTCTCTATTTCTCTAGACAAACTACTTACAATACATACATACCCACATAATCTCCTAAAGCTCTTCCTCTTGCACCGCGTCTCCTTAGCTAAACTGCTCGCCTGCGTCACGCTCTCTTGCTTCGTTACTCAAAACTCCAATGTACAGACACACCCCGACCCCGACACACACACACACACACACACACACACACACACACATACATACATACATACACATGTACATACCTACATTTGTATAGTATTTTATTTCAAATTTCACCATCATCATATAGTTGTTGTTTCTTACATAAGCCCATTGTTGTCCCGCCCGCGCTGTCGCCGTCCACATTTTCAACTGATATCGCATTCAAGCTTAGTTAATATTAATTAGCTCAACAGTAGAATCTCAAATAGCATGATCACCAACGATTTTCTTACAGCAAGCGACACTGCTTAGGACTTAGTTCAGAAGCATGTGTTTTTCAGCTAAGCAAAAACATATAAAATCGCTAAACGTTACGTTCAGTGTGACCGAAGCCACTCACCGCAAATAATTCGCGAACTCACTCCCTGACTCTCTCTTTTTACTCTCCTTTGCGTTCATTGCATTTGCTAACTCTCTTGTAAATATTTGTGTCATATTTATGTTTTACAAACTTTGGTCACACTGCGCGATCTGTAGCGGGTGCAGGTGACGACATTTTTACAAATATCGATAAATCGATGTATCGATATCGACACCATGTCACACGCTAAAGTTTCATATTAAGTTTGTTTTTTTTTTGGTTACATGCTACTTACTATTAAATATTTACAGTTTTATCTGAATTCACTGCGTTTTTTTGCTGCGCTTTGTTTGCAAACCAAACGCACACAACAAAAAATAAATAAAAAAAAATAATAAATTGCAATAATTTCCAATGTTGGATTGAAACGATAAACTGGATCACATCGAAAGCATAAAATATAATGTTTTTCTTGTTTGTCTTTATCTTTCCATCCTTTCTCGCTATCTATCTCTTTCTCTCTCTCTCTTTTTGCTTTACTTCTCTCTATGTCTGTGCCAATACTGTGTAATGTTTTGTTTTGCGGCATTTGCATTCTATGTTCATTACATTTGCCATCCGCCATCTTTGTTTTTGGTTTCGTTTTGCGCCTTTCGTCTGCTTGTGTCATTTGCAGAACAAATGTGTGATGCCTCAGATATCGCAGCAAATATTTATGACTTCGCAGCTGCCAGCAACCATGACAACAGTAGCAGCAGCATCAGCAGCGGCAGCAACCACAACGACATCAATATCAGTCACAGCTGTAACAGCAACAACAACTACAATAGCAACAACAACAACATCAGCCATAGCCGCAGCAGCAGCGATGCTGAAAAAGAAGCAAACGCCTAAAAAAGCTTAACGTGAGCGCGCAGTTTCTCGCTCCTCTCTCACTCTCCATCATTCAAATACATACATACACACCTGCACACAAACATGTGTTAACATAGTAATGTATGTAAGCCTAAAGGTGCTCGCAAAAAGTCAAAGCTTAACTAACACAACTTAACATGCGTACTTGCGTGTAACTTTATGTGTGTGTATAAACTGTATATGTATGTATGCTTCTAAGAAAACACACACTTATATACATATGGAAGTGTACTTTTTTTTAAAGTAAGTTACAATAATACTAAAATTACCAACTGGGATTTTTTTTTTTATATCAATATATAAGCTGTAAATGTGTGTATGTATATGTATATAATACCAATAACTACTAAAAATGTATGCATTCTTCAAAAATCAAAATAGAAAACAAAATATATGTAGAAAAAAAGGAGTAAACTTACCGAAAACAAAACATATTCATATACACCGTACATAATAACGTAATTATAGTGCAATTATATTTACACTTCGTTAACAACACACAAAGATAAAAGCGATGAAATCAAAAAAGTCAAAAGCACCTGACGAAGCTTAACGAAAGCTCTAAGCTCTTTGTAAGTTGGCTGCGCATTGTTATTCACTGTTTAAATTTTATCATAATTTATGCAGATCTGTTTTGCGTGTGTATGCATACATTACATACATACATATATTTTTGATAATTCAAACATATTATTATAATTATTGTTATATGACAACTACTACTAGTACCATGAATGACATTTCAAATTTAAATGACTACAAATCATGTGTCTAGTTCGTTTATTTGTTTGTTTGTTTGTATATGTGCAGGCGCTGTGATTCAAACAAGTACCTGATGTAGTTTCCTTACATACACATAATATGTACATGTATATATGTATGTTTGTATGTATGTATGTATGCGCAGTGCAAAAACAAAGCTCAAACCCACACACACACACACACACACTTACAAAAGCTTCAACTTGCCAGCATTGATTACATTGTTTAATCGACATCCTTTCGCATAGCCGATAGCATCGATAGAAGTGTTATCGATATGTGTGTTCCGCATGAGCGGCTCACGGTTACGATTAAAATTCACACCCAACTTCATGTCATGCAAGCCCGTGCTCGATAAATAACGATAACAAAGCCGAATTTAAAACATAATAACTACGTATACTTAACTAAATTAATGAAAACAGCAACAGAACTGTGAGAACTACGTAAAAATAAGCAAATAACATACCTGTATGGACATACATACATACATACATATGTATAAGTATAGTATGTGAAACAAGAAAAACACACACACACACAGTGGTCACTGGCAAACTATTAAGTGTATAAGTAAAAATTGAATATACAGAATACATAAATACAGCTACTATGTATGAATGAAATGAATAAACACGATTTGATATACATAACATGGATATTAGTATACTATTTGCATGCTGGAATATAACAGTTTTCGTATCCAGATTCGCGATCAAGATCAACATTCAACCGCAAATCTAAAGACCACATACATATATTTATACAGGTACGAATATGTAGATCGATCGAGGTAGGTTTATAGATTTTTATAGCCTTGTGCTGTGGTTTGTGCGGCACGTGCCATACTTGACTGCTACCACATATAGAAGCCATATATTTTGGAAACTATCAAAGCAGCAACAAAAACAAAAAACAGTGTCTCGTTTGGGGTTTTTTTATGGGCTATCAAGTTAAGCTGATTGCACAATTAAAACATCAATTTTGCAGTCAATTAATAATTGATTTCCAAAACAAGACATTAAGTACTGTGAATTGTTGTGTTGTATATATGTTTGTATAGACATAGAAATGATTTACATACGTACATTAACAAGAACAACAATGGGAAGTTTCAAAAACACTAGACGAAAGCTCGAAAACAGATACACAGAATATTGAATATGTTTATAATCTCGGGATACACCAGTATATATGTTAGTTATTCGAGTGGTTGAGGTAGTTGCGGAGTTTGGAGATTTCAGAACCTTTGTGTAGATATGTGTGTGTGTGCGTGTGGGCGTGAGAATATCCTAGAAGAGGAGATCGTCATCGCCATCCTCTTCGAGAATATTCTGCGCATCCTCGGTAGTTGTCACATTGTAACCCTGACGCCGCAGCTCCTCGCGTGCCCGATCCGCACACTTGCGTGCCTCACGCTTCTTATCCTGGATCTTCTTCAACCGATAGAACTCCTCGCGCTCCAATTCATCCAGCTCACTGATGATGTACTCAATGGTGCGATTGATGCGCGGTATGATCACTGCACGGATTACACAAATATTGTATAGATTATCTGAAGAATGCAATTCACTGAAGTGAAGTACTGACCATGCTCAATGGCATTGACACGCCTGTTGGTGACCTTGATCACATCGTCGAGGGTCACAAAGGAGGTCTGCAGCGATGCCAATTCCACCAGCAGACGCACCGCACTCTGATAGTTCTTCTTGAGCTTGGCCAGCTGCTGGCCACCGCGGGCGAGGCCCGCCAGCTCATAGGTATCGACGCCATCCTGATACGGTTCGAATAGGGGCAGGGTCACACCGGCCACATTATCCTTTTTGGTGCGTATCTTGATCTGTGCCTTGGTCACATTCTGCAGCACAATCTGATTGATGTCGCCGGTCGTGAATTTGACCTCCGCCAATGAAAATGCCGCCTCCTTCATCACCTGCCCCATTATGCTTTTCGTCTACAACGAATCCAAAAGTCAATTTCCTCTCTCTATCTATATATATATACATATATATGTATATATATATCTTCGATCTTTGCCTACCTCAATGATCTTGCCCAGAATTAGGCGAAAGCGCATCTGTAGGGCGTCCGCCTTCTTTTTAAGTAGTCCATGGCCTTTGGTGGCGCCAGCGAGGCGGGATTTCATCAGAGTTTGGGCTCTGTGGCAGAATAATGCCCCAGAAATTTCAGTTTACATATTCTCTCTTTCTCAATCTCTCTCTCTCTCGCATACTCACCCGCGCGATGGAAATATGGGCAGGCGATCTTTGGCAGCCATTTTTGATATAGATTTACCGTTACAATAATAACAACAGTGACACTTTCCAATTAATTGACAAATAAACAAAACAAAATTGCACACAAACAAAAAATAATAATAATAAAATAACACACAGCAACTGACAAGACAAACAATGCAGCAAACTATCAACTATAAATAAGAACAACAAAATATTAACTAAATATATGCGACAACTACGAAAATAAACGGACTCGAGACTCGACCACGAGCAACAAACGAAAACGAGGCGCAAAGCGGAGCGCACGACAACAAAATGGGCCAACGACAAAACGGCGAAAACAGGCGACGTCAGCGTCCGCGTAAACGTCAACGTCAACGTCAGCGTCGCCGTCAACGTCAGCGTCGCCGTCAACTTCAACGTTCAAATGAAACGACCGTTGCGGCCGCAGCAACAGCAGCAGCTCTCAGCTGTTACGCAGCAGCTGCCACCTGCTAGAGATGTGATCGTGACAGCGTGAGAGTGCACGATGCATAAAATAATAACAGAACTTTGCGATCAGAACGTAAATTAAAGTTGTTTTTAGTAAAATTTGCTGCTCAATTATTTAATTTTCTTAATTAATATTGCTACGAAGTATTAATTGATAATAGTGTCACCAAATTCCAATCACGTGTTAAATGTATGTACATCTCTGTGGCAGGGCTGCCAAAAACGCAGCAATGACCGTTAAAGCGAATTTATTTAAATTGATGCTGATTGATAAATATACGCACAACACTTTGCATCATCTCCACGAACATATCTGTTGCTCTAATAGCACAAATGATAGATACAGCCAGTGACTGAAACACGCGTAAACCATTTCTCTATTGTCATCAAGTTTCGGCGATGACCTGTGACAATGGCGCACGGTCATCGCAAGGCAATGTTCTGCAAGGTTGACACCGCACGGGGTGGCGTATGGCTGGGAGGAGGGCACGACAAAGTCACGCAATTTGAATATGCGTCTTCTGGCATTCGTCATGTGCCCAAAAAAAGAACCAAACAGACAAAAAAAAATGACAACAGCAAATAATTGTACACGTGGTCACCTTATACGCCATGGCCCACTGAAGCCCTGTCCAACGAAAATATTTATTAAACTAATAAATGACAGATTGGGCGTTGGGGCTTTGACAATTGTTTGGGTTTCAATAGCAGTTGCCCAGTCGCTTGCAATTGTAATTTCGGGCGTAGTCGACACATTTGAAGTAGCAAAATTATAAAGAAGTTTTTATTTGGAAAATTATATCATATTCGAGGCTAATCGAAATCAGTGTATTTCAAATTATTAAATTTATTGCCTGATACCCCCATTTATTTATCTTGAATGCAACATAACGTATAAAAATCCATATTCTGAGCAATAACCGCAATCCGCAATAGAGAACAGCTTAAAGCGCTTAATTTGAATTCAAATATTTTCGTTGTGCAGCACTGCAATGAGAAGGAAAGCTTACTACCCTGGCAATATCGATTAATGCAAGCAGCCCTTACGAAATTCGATAGATTCATTTGTGACTCCTTCCAAAATATCGATAAAGCAAGGTGACGGCTCAAATTCAAATTGAAGATATTATCGCAGCATCAATCTTTATAGCTGTGTACATCATGCCATTTAATCAAATTTAACTCTTATTTAATAGGAAAAAAGTTTATTACAACAATTTTGTATATTTATAATTTTTTACCCTTAAGTTGTCCTTATACTCTCACATATTTTAGACTTTGAATCTGCTTCATTTAACAACAGTGATTGTATTCATTTGAAAGTGTGTGAATATGTCAAACATACATATGTACATAACAATCACCCCATTCTGGCTAAAGTCATATAAAAGTCAAAAAGGCGTTAGCTTCCACATATGTACAGTACATACAGTTGATTAACGATAATATAAATAATATAAAAATGATTACTTATTGTCATATGCATTCTTAATTTCGTAGCTAAATATATAATAATAATAATATTAAATAATTACAATGCATAATAGTGTCAAAAGGAAGTTTCATGTTCAATTTAACGAGTCTTGACTGTATGCAGTAAAACACAAAAAAGCAAGCAAATAGACATGCATGTATTTGTATGCACACATACACATGTATACGCATATGAATGTATGCAAAGTGCGAATCAACAGTTGGCATTGTGGTTGTTGCTGCTGCTCCAAAAGGGATATGAAAATTCGGTTAAACGTGCGACTGAGATAGATAGATGGGAAGCACGAACAATGTGACCAAGGGAAGTTAAGCACAAGCAGCTGGGAGTTAGGCGTTAGAACAAAAGAGCTTTCATTTCTGACACTCTCGCTCTCCCGCTCACTCGTGCGCTCACTGCAATGGCTTTGAATTGGTATTTGGCATAAGTCACGACCAGGCAATCATTCGCTCGGCAACTCACTCAACGTCGGCTTCACACACACGCACACACACACACATGCCTGCACGCATTTTGACGCGCCTCTAAAAGTTTTTATGTCATGGGCGGCGACCAACTTGTTGAATTGTGTTGAGCAGCAACAGTGCGGCGTCTGGCGTCTGTCGCTGCGACGCCACTGGGCCACATTCTTTTTGGTGCTTTTGTTATGTTCTCCCTTATTTTTTTTTTGTTGTTCCGTTCGCACTGGAATAGAAGTAGAGCTGGGATGCAAAGCGATGTGAGGATGCTGATGATGATTCCGTTGGTCCACAGTCCACAGTTCGCATTTTGCAGCGCACGCAAGTAGGTTACACATTTTTTCTTCGAGTTTGGAAGCGGTATTGAATAAATAAACAAAACAAAAACGGAGTTAAGAAGTGAGTATAATAATATTTCAATACAAAATAAACAATACATAAAAGGAGTTGTAAATAAGAAACGATTATTGACATGTATTTATTGGATCAACAGTTGCTTATGACGTCCTCATCATACATACATATGTATGTATGTATGTATGTACATAGTATGTGTGGTAGCGGGGGTGGAGTGGGAAAATAATGTTAACTGCGCTAAGCTCTGTCAAGGGGGCGTCGTAAATGTTGAAGATAATGCGATGGTAATAGCAGCAAAGCAACTCCAGCAATGGAACCAAACGAACAAAAGCAATACAAAAGTGCCAAAAGGAACAGGAGAGAGTGCAAAGCAAAGCGCGTTAACCTATGTACATAGCTTGATTTGTGTAAGAGAGGAGCCTCTCTGTCACTCTCTGACTCTCTGCATTCTGTAATTGAGTTATGAAAGCAAAAGAAAAGAAGTGCCAATGAGAGCGCATTTGCGTTTGCACACTTATACATACACACGTAATTACTCCCATTCTAGCTTCACCTATGTATGTATGTGTATGCATATGAATGTGGGTGTGACAGGGAGAGAGAGAGAGCGTGAGAGAATCGTGGGGGGGCTAAGAAAGTGCGTTATTATTTTGAAATTAAAGTTGAATAAATGGCATAATGTATATACACATACTTATTTACATAAGTAAAAGCTCTACTTTAATTACAGAAATTATTTTAGTATTAAATTAATAATTTATATAATTTTGCATGCACATTAATTTGTAATTATTTATTATATTTATTTCCTTTATGTAATCAAAATAAAAAAACAACGTTTAAAATAATATGTTTTCTACTTTGTTGTATGCCGTTTACTTTTCTACGTTAAAATGAAAATTATAGAAAAAACCTGAAAATTTGTTAGCATTATTTTAAAGAGCACTTTTGTAACTGACAAAGATGATGTCAGCGACTGAATTCCCAAAAGGAATTTCTTTATTAGTTATCCTAGAATTCTAATTGGATATCAGCCTATCTAAGTTCTTAAGAATTCCAAGCATTTACATGAAGTAATTTGACTTTTAATTTGATGCCTTTCTTTGTGAAACAATTCTTTGGCTTGAGAAAAATATTGCCTACATTCTCGGGCCATTCAAATTCAAAATGGCCGCCATGCCCATTGCCATTGGCCTCCTAGAAGTATGCTGCATTTTTTCAATAATGTGGACTAACTAATTTTTCTGAACGGAACTTCAATAGAATCAACATAATCCGCAGCCATGGAGTACAAATTGATTGAAAAGGACAACTATGGGCGAGTGATTGAGCATCTACGGCATAATTTCTTCGCCGATGAGCCACTGAATCGGGCAGCAGGACTTTGCCAGCACGGTGGCGGCAACACTGAGCTGGAGCATCACAGTCTGGCCACGCTGCACGACGAACTCAGCATAATGGCGGTGGACGAACGGCCAGAGAGCGACACCTATGGCCAAATAGCGGGAGTCATCCTCAATGGTATTCTACGTCCGGGCGACACAGAGGATGCACTGGACAAACTCCAATATAGCAACGATAACAACTACAAGAAAATCTTCGAGTTGCTCTACACGCACAGTCTGAAGGTGGATCTGTTCGCCCACTACGCGGTGGATCGCATCTTCGATGTCCGCATACTGTCGGTGGATGCACGATATCGTGGCCAGGGCATTGCCAAGCAGCTGGTGCGTCGGGCCGAGGAAGTGGCACGCATCAATGGCTATCAGCTGCTCAAGGCCGATGCCACCGGCATATTCTCGCAGAAGATACTATCCTCCCAGGGATTTCAGCACTTCTCCGCGCAGCTCTATGCCAAGTATACGAATGAGGATGGTCGGATCATCTTGCCCGTGGAGGCGCCGCACATCAAGTTGCAGTTGCTGACCAAGCAACTTCACTACGACAACGAAAACTGAACGAAAGTCCAAAATTATCATAACTGATTATATATATATATATATTTTTTATTATTAATAACATTATGGAACGTGGGAATAGTTAAATAATAGGCAATCTGAAGCAAATATTCGAACACAATAATTGGAATTTGAAATATTTTGAAAAAAATACATTATTTTTTGAATATTTGCTTTTGGATTGGCATCATTGGAGCTGTTCCTCATACTTGTTTCAAATAAGTCCAGAATCGATAATATACATATATTTAGATATACATATACATATGTATATAGATATTGTTATATAGGGGACCAAACTGTAAGCCTAAAACAACAATAACTAAGTGTACGTTTGTTAAATTTGTTTAAATGCAACGCCAATGCATAAGTATTCGTAATACTAACAATGTTATAATGTTTAAAATAAAGCCAAATATTATATAAATATATATATATATATAGTAGATGTATCTGTCTATATAGCATTTAGCATCATACATATTAGGTACAACTGACCGCCATAGTGCGAATTCCATTATCCTTGCTACAATTTAATATCACATGACTCGGTTTCAATTTTTTTCCCCCGAAATTTCAGCCCCAAAAAAAAACAAAAGCCAAAAAAAAAACAACAAGATTCTGGGCAGGTACTGTATAGCTCTCTGGGTATCCCCATCTCTCTCTCTCTCTCAAACACACACTCTGTCTCCTTCGCTCTACTGATCGTTATCCTGTTGCTGCTGCTGCTGCTCCTCATATATGAAGATGATATCCTGATCAGTGCCGAAGGCGGTGCGAGCGGTGTCCATGGATTCGGGCAAACAGCGGCAAATATCTGTGAAGATACATATGCGACTATTTGAATGGAATAAACATACATATGTAGAAAGGACTTTGGGCCACTTACGTCCATCATGCACTTCGGGATTGTGGTAGAACAACTTGCGCTGGGACATGTCGTAGCCACAAAGGACCACATAGTGTCCGGCATAGCTTTTGGGCAGGCGTGTATTTCGTGCAATACAAGATAGATGGAAACAACTTGATAATAAGTAAATTGTTTATATGTGATGACGACATATTGGAATCCCGTTAGTGATGTCCTTGGGACTCTTACTGACTTACCCGAACTTCTCGAGGACATTGCGTTTGCATATCTCACAGGTGAGCAGGGAGGCATTTGTTAATAATATGACGGGACCACTCCTGCCCAAATGCTTCATGATGACGTCCATTTCCACAGTGCGCTGCTCGACGCGCAGCCCATGAGCCTTGGCATCCTTGAACTTGCGCGTCACACGCTTCTCATCCTTGTCAATGATTTTCGAATAATACATGTGCTGCGTATAATTCGGATCGATGCCCAGCGTCTGTGTGAAGTATTCGTGGCGGACTTGGTATCGTTGCAGCAGATAGCAGAGATCGATGGTCCAGGTGCTGGAGCCGAATCCCTCCTCCTTGCAGATGTCCTCGAAATTGTTAAGGAATTGTTCGCGTTGCGTTGTGCTCAGTATCATCAGGATGCAGGAGAGGCCGCAGTCCCAATTGTATCGTTGCTGATAGTGCGTTAAATTGTAATGTTTACTCTGTGGCAGATTATTCATTTTCCCTTTCTCTCCTCTTTCAGCTGCTCCTCTTCACCTATTTACGTGCATACGTACGTATGTAAACAAATTTGTGTGTTGTAAGTGAAACATGCGTTTTAGCAATTCACTACTTACAGTGTAATCGGCACCAATCGATGAAATGATCTTCAAGTATTATTGGCTTTCTATTCGTTTAGTTTAACTATTGTTTCTTAAACATTCATAAATGGAGAACAACATGCAAATGTATATCCAGCACAAGTGCAACGTTAACATTGCCTAGTTTACAGTGCGCAATACTTCAAACGCAAAATGCTCCACACTGCTCACAATTGCGCAAATCTTATTTTAACAGCTGTTAACTGCAATTTCAGTTAAAGTTCAAAGTATTCGCCAAAAAGCTTTAACTGCATTAATGATTGACTGCAGCCACATTTATTGTTTGTTTGTTACACTGTAACCATAACTGTCAATAGTATATATTATAATTAGCATATACCATGAAAATGTGTCAACTTCACAAGTAATGATTACAAGTTCCAAATTCTGCCTAGTAGTATTATTTTGAAACTACATCACACGTTAACTAAATTACAATAAGCGCGAGTGTAAATTAACATATTTCTTTAATGGTAGCTCAACAGGCTGATTCTTAACATAATTGGCTCATGCGCAAAGTGAACCATTCCGCTCACGCAATCACTGACCTAGTTCACTGTGTCTCATTTCGGCTAGCAGTTCAGTTGAACTTGTTCTGGAACAGAACGGCATAACTCTAAACATAACACACACTCAAACACACACAAATAGTGTGCGAATTCCAAAAGTCGTGCACGTTCAGAAACTGGTCTGGTAAATATATTAAATAAATAGTAGAATTTGCTGCATATATACTTGTGTAAGCGCTCTCTGTGCTATTGTATATATAATTATAATTGTGTCGGCGTTAATAATATACTCAATACATATACGTGTGTCCGTCCGTGAGTGTGTGAGTGGGTCTACGCGCAATCATTAATGTGTGCGAATCTACATATGTGCCATTTATATGTATGCTCAAGCATGTATATGCATGCGTGTGTAAGTGTGTGTGTGTGTGTGACCTTCGTGCAATCATTTAGCTTGGTCGACTTTTTGCCAATTAAAAACAGTGGAAAGAAGAGCAACAACAGCATCCTGGGCCATTTAGCCTGCACTCTCCACTGATTACATTATATTATAATTAGGTTGCTATTACTTCGTAGTTGTTGTGTTTACCTTTTAGGCCCAACCAACCAGCTGCTGTCATCATCCATTGCCGGCTGGCCAAGTGCATTAACGTAGCCCCCAACCTTGTTATCTGTCTCTTTATTAGACTACGTTTATGCATATGTAAAAGTGTGTTTGATTATGTTGTGTTTAATTTGATTCTATACATACATTGCCACCTGAGTGTGTGTGTGTGAGAGAGAGAGAGAGAGAGAGCTTTTAGTAACTGTCTCCTGTGTTTGACATTTCTCCCTTTCCAGGTTGGCAGCCCATAGACACACACCGACAGACTCACACACACACACATACATACATACATACACATACTTACAGCAGACACAAACACACGCACATTGAAACAGTAACACTAAAGAAGAAGAAGAAGAATTAGAAGGAGAGCGAGCGCGACAGCAATAACAACAACAACAACAACGAGAAGAAGCAAAAAAAAGGAAAGAAAAATAGAAAATAAAAAAGACGTCGACAACATCAATAAACAGCCGCCACTGTGTTAATAGAAGACGCTACGTTCTTTATAGTAAACAAGTCTAGTCAACAAACAGACCAAATGAGCGCACACTCCAACTAATAAACGAGGAGCACAAACCAAACTGAAACCAAAAACAAAAACAAGTAGATAATAACGGCAGACATTTACTAGTGTCGCACTACTGCCCCGCGCCCCCTCCCCCCACCCTTTTTGCTCGCGCCCACGGAATTCGCAACAAAAAAAAGGAAAAAGCTGAAAAGATGCGTGTGGTGGCAATGGTAAGCGGTGGCAAGGATAGCTGCTACAACATGATGCAGTGCGTCGCCGAAGGCCATGAAATAGTCGCACTTGCCAATTTGCATCCCAAAGACAGAGGTATGTATGTATGTGAATGTCATCAGCACCCACTCTATACATATGTACAAGCATATGTATGTATGTATGTATATTTCTGGATATTTGTTTAAATCTTTAAATTGTTTAACCAAATAATTAACATGTTGTTATTCGTCGTGCAGATGAACTGGATAGCTTCATGTACCAGACTGTGGGCCACATGGGCATCGAAATACTCGCCAGTGCCATGGGACTGCCCCTATATAGGCGCGAGACGAAGGGCAAGAGCACACAGACCGGCAAACAGTATGTGCCCACCGATGATGATGAGGTCGAGGATCTATACAGTTTGCTCGAAACGTGCAAGGTGAGCACCAGTCCCAACAATTCCGCTATCTCAATACCACAATCTGCAATAATACGTCCTTGAGCGAGTGTCGCCTCCAAACAGAAAGTATTTATAATCTAATCGGTACAAAAAAAATAAACCTAATTGGAAGAAGTGTTGATAAAGTGTCTCTAGACACGTGAACAGTCTCGGTTCTTAGGGTTTGTTTATACGATAGTGTAGGATAAGGTACTATAAGAAATGTATGTGGAACATTCATGAATATTGTCGAAAAACAATCGCGATCTTTAGTTACTTTCTTCGTACCCATGTGTAAAAGTACCTCTAGCTGGAAATAGTTATTTTTAAAAGCATGCATTCATATATTTTCTAAATATAATCATTGGGTAGCGCTATATATACAGCCGATATTCGTAATATATCGTTGTTTATAAAATATTTATACATACATATATACTTTTGCATGGTACCTCTAGGTACCTATTAATTTGTATACGACCCCTTTTTTTAATGAAATTTCTGAAGAATTACGAACTTAAGATAATATTGAGAATAGATTATATATAGATGTGTTTCTTGTGGTACCCTTAGGTACCTTTGTGATCTGAGGTACCTTTGTAAACTTTGGTACCTTTGTAAGCTTAGGTACCTTCTGGTACTTTCAATAGGTCACTTTTCTTCCGTTGAAATATCAACCACATAAGCATAGTATATAACAAGCCACTCGTAGCACTCTTCTATCCATGAACCCCACTTAATGATATTGCATTATTGTTGCCCACAGCATGAACTCAATGTGGAGGCGGTGGCTGTTGGCGCCATATTGTCAGATTATCAGCGTGTGCGCGTGGAGAACGTGTGCAGCCGCCTTCAACTAATATCCTTGGCGTATCTGTGGAGGAGAGATCAGACTGAACTGCTGCAGGAGATGATCGACTGTCAAGTGCATGCCATTATAATCAAGGTAACCCCAACCAGTCCCAGATTAATTCAATGTTATGTTTCATACCAGATGATGGTTGTCTTTTGGTGCTGTAGGTCGCCGCATTGGGACTTGTGCCGGATCGTCATTTGGGCAAATCGCTGCGTGAGATGCAGACGCATCTGCTAAAGATGCGCGACAAGTACGGACTGAATGTGTGCGGTGAGGGTGGCGAGTATGAGACCTTCACCCTGGACTGTCCGCTGTTCAAGCAACGGATTGTGGTCGAGGAGCTGCAGACGATTGTGAGCAGTGCGGATCCGATATGTCCCGTTGGCTATATCAATTTCACGAAGTTGACGCTGCAGCCGAAGGAGGCGAATGTTGGCGGGGATGTGGTGTTTGTGAAGAAATCGCTGGACTACATCAGTGATCTCAACGAGTCGACGTACAGCGACTTGAGTGATCCGGACTTTAGCGAAACGGAACTGGAGCTGATTGAGAAAGAGACGCGTATGCGGGAATCTCTTAGCCAGAATGAGCTGATATCGCGCAGCAATTCATTTGGACGCGGTCGCCACATGGCCACATCATCGTCCTCGCCCATACCCATTGTAACGAAGAGCGCCAGCGTCGACGAGCCCATACCGACGGCCGCCAGCTCCATAGCTGGCAGCGCCTCCATGCTGCTCCTGGCCAATACCGTCAATCAATCGACTTCGACATCGGCATTGGCCGTTGCCACCGGCGCCGGCACTGTCACTGGCAGTGGCAGTGGCAGCGCCAGTGGCAGCTGTTGCGGCTTTGGCAGCTCACCACATCCATTGGGGAGCAGCACGGCCGCCGTATGCGGCTCGCTGTCGTTGGCCATCTCCTCGCTTGGGCTAAGCACGACGCAGTGCAACAACAGTAATGCGGCGACGGCGACGATGCCGATGCCAATGGCAATGCCAGTGGGCATCACTCAGCCGCCCAGTCCCATGAAATATGAGCGTGAATTTCGTCCACTTGCCAACCAGGCCAAGGCCGCCATCAATGCCAAGGGCTGGATGTGGCTGGCCGGCATACAGGGTAAAGCGTGTGTCCAACTCTCTATCATAACTCTCTCTCTCTCTCTCTCATTCTGGATAATTTCTCTATTTCAATTCTCATTTACTTTTCCTGTAGGTTGTGGCAGCAGCATGGATCAGGGCATGCATCAGGCATTGGATACGTTGCAGGATCTATGCCAGAGCAATGGATATGAACTGCAGCATCTCTGCTTCACCACACTGTATGTACGCTCCATGGCCGAGTATCCGGCACTGAATGCCATCTATCTGCAATCCTTTGGCTTTCACAATCCGCCGACTCGGGTCTGCGTTGAATGCCCCCTGCCGGATGATTGTCATGTGGTGATGGAGGCCATTGCGTATCGTACGCCAGTCAGTCATAGTGGCGTCGGTGACGATGGCAGCGAGGAGTCCCAACAGACGCAGTTGCTCCTTAACGGGCGACGCAATACGATGCATGTCCAGGGCATCTCACATTGGGCGCCAGCCAACATCGGACCGTACAGCCAATCGACGCGGGTAAGACCGAGACAAACAGATAGAATAGAGAGTGAGAGCACAGTTTGAGAGGCACTGCCTCCGTATTGCAGATTGGCGACATCACCTACATCTCGGGCCAGATAGCACTGGTGCCGGGCAGCATGACAATCATTGAGGGCGGCATCCGGCCACAGTGCAAGCTTACGTTGCGCCACATCAGCCGGATCGCCAAGGCGATGAATGCCCAGGGCCAGCTGCGGGATGTCGTCCATGGCATTTGCTTTGTCACCCATCCGGCGTTCATTGGCGAGGCACGACGCCAGTGGGAGCGACGCTCCACCAATGCCATCATGGACTACATTGTGCTGCCGGCGCTGCCACGCGAGGCTCTAGTCGAGTGGCAGGTCTGGGCACATACCCACAATGATCGTTTCGACTGTAAGTGGAAACAGAATCGGGACGAATGCTCCATTCAATAGTTTAATTTATATATTTCACTTGATCTGATCACAGATGAGGAGACGGGCTGTTCCGTGGGGGATTATACCATCTCGATACGTCGCCGTTGGAACTATGAGAACAATTGTGCGGCCATTGTTTGCTATGTGGCAACAGGATTGGCCTCGTCCACCACACAGCTGACGCAGCTGAGCGACGATGTGCTGGGCAATCACTGCCGTTTGGCCCAATGCCTGAACGCCGAGCATCTCGACGAGATTCTCACCTATACGGTGAATCGATTGCTCAAGGATTATCCGATCGCTAGGCGACAGCGTAAGCAATCCCAGCCCGATGCTGATGACACTGCCACTGTCACGTCCACGGATGCAGCGATGCCAGCGAATGGCAGTGGTTGCTCTGGCGATCAGCAGTCACCGCATCCAGTTCAAACCGACCAACCATTGCCAGCGATACATTTGAAGTTGTTCTATCAGGTGAATGCGGCGCCAGCAACGGATCTGCTGCTGCAGGCACTGCATAGTTTTCGCCACAAATGCCAGGAGAAGGCCTCCATAGTGTACACTGTGCTGCCCGCCTGCAGTCTGCACAACTTTAGTACGTTCCTGTCCATATGCGGTGTGCGGCACGAGTAGAACTTTTGCTACTCGTTTTGCAACACTAACGAGTAGAAGCGACGAGTAGAAGTTGTCGTTTGAGTTAAAGTTCTACTCGTCGCCATCTAACGAGTCAAAAGACGAGCTGAAAGCGATCACAACGTGTTCAACTCATCTCGTCTCGTCATTGTTCTCGTTAGAGTTGAGGAAACGAATAGCAGCAACAACGTCCAATTTTACACAGAAAAAACGCACACGAATTACGTTAATAATAATAATAATATAATATAATAATGAATCGCTCCAATTTGTTGATATTGTTAACTCGCATCTGTATATCTGTATCTACTTACTATTTATACATATATACATACAGCTGCATACATATGTGTATGTGCTTATATAATTGTATAACAACTATTTACAAACAACAACTATTCAAGCCAGTCAAGTCAAATCGACCATCAGCTACAAAATTATATATGTACAATATCTATATACATATACTGAGCTGATTTCATAATTTTAGCTAAGATTGTTTCGGACCAACACCAGCAACAACAACACCAATAACAGCAGCAACTGGAAGAACAAAAAATATACATACATATATAAAAAGAAAAACTCTATAGTGTTTCAAACTCAAGCATAAATAAATAAACTAAAATTCAATATTGAAAATGAATTACATACATAAATTCCAATTAATGCCACAAAAATTTTGATGCAAGCTTTTTATGCACTATATGAACTAACTTTATACTGTACTATAAACTGTTATAAACTATTATACAATGCATGATCAAGATTCCTTCCTCATTGATTTACTCAGGTTTCGATGCACTCTCAATCTCAATCCCCTTTCTCCCAAATTATTAATTTATTTATGAAAAATTGCACCAAAAAATAGAAAGCAAACTGCTTTTAAAACATAATTATGTATAACATATACTATATAATTTGTTAAGTAGCCGGTATATATATGATATATCTCGAGAACTTGCAAATATACCATATATACAAACATATATGTATATACACTTGTTTTTTTTTTTTTTTTTTTTTTTTTGATATTTATTTATATATTTTTTTTAGCCACATACGAAAATATTGCCTGTTTGCCGTTCTATAATTAAGGGAACGAACAAACATAACTGTTAAAGTGAAATTGGCATTGACATGAAAATAAGTTATTATACAAGAAATGTGTTAAGACATGTCGCTGGAAGTGTTTATTAAATGCTATTAATGTTATTAAATAATAATAAAAAAAAAAAGCTCGATTGCGTGTCATAAAATAAATGAAAAATTAAATCGAAATTGAAGTAAATTTCTTTATTCTTTGATATCATTATTATGGAAGTCTCCACAAACATCTAGTGAAATCTCAATGTACACGTCAGTGTTGACCAAAATAAAGTTTGTTGGTACTTAAGCCATATTGTTTGAATTTTCGTCATAACAAAAAAGATATGCAGAAGCAAATACTCGAAATGTTTGCTCTGAAACACAACAATCGTTATATGCAAGAGCGAGGGAGAGAGAGAGAGAGAGAGAGAAGGCCAGTCAGACATATAGAGAGAGTGCGCTTGCGATAGTTTTCGCGCGCTCTCTCGCTCTCTTTGGTTTCCAAGCGAGTGGGGAATCTTCCAGTTCGAACCAATCGTATGCGATAGTGAGAGACCACGCAACGCCAATCAGAATTGCAGCAGCCACTGACGTGGTCTACACGTCAGAGCGTAAACAACGCCGATGCATAAATAGCCCGGCATGGTGGAGAGCAGTCAACAGTTTCAAAACAGACAGCAAAGAAATAATACATCACAGTACATAGCATAAGCTATACACAATAATATTATTTACGTGTGATTCAAACAAGAAGAAAATATTGTAGTTTTTTTTTTAACAAACATTCTGTGACCGTGAAACCGTGTACAAAAGTTATTAATACCAAAGCCAAAAACAACAAACACTCAAAAAGTAAACGCAACAAAGTGACAAATATTTAATTTAGACATACATTTTTTTTTATTTAGTGCATAAGCTAGCCAAGTAAGTATTTAAATATCAGTTGCAAGAACGATAACAATCGATAAGTACCATAGAATCCGAAATCTTTTACAACACTGCATTGAAGTTAACACTGACGTGTACTCTTTAGCTTTCATGTCATACATGCTAGTGTCGTATGTGTGTGTGTGTTTGTGTGTGTGTGAATACGTTGTCAGTGTGTTTGTGTAGAAAGCGCCGGCACAAGCAGCAGTGAATCGACTACATTCTTTCAGTTCCGTTTTAAACGTCAAGAGACAAATTTCGTGAATAAAGTTGAAGTTGCGGTGTAAGTTCATTTTAAATATTTTTTTTATGCAGGCATTGTTAAGTGAGTTAAAAAGTAATGAAACGAATGGGGCAATCGCAATTGCAATATGTACTATTATTAACCTCGACGCACATACGGTCCACGATATTGGTCGCCATGTTGGCAATGTGGCCCTCAAGTGGCACTTTTATAAGAAGTTATAAATTATACTACAAACACACACACATTGCCTTGGCCAATCCTTGGTGCAATTTTGCAGTGTATGTGTGGATGCTACATTCGGATTCACGTCTTAACATCATTGCTTCGGCGAAAGCCAGTGTAACCCCCTCCCAAAACTAAATGACGTGTGGCATAATTAGCATATACACATATTACCCCCATTCCACCCCAAGTGCCTGAATTAAAAGCCACGGTAGCAAATTAGCAGCATAACATAATTTATTAACAAATTCTAACAAAGTTCAATCACACCAAACGGCCGGCTGTCATTTTTTTTCTTTTTTGTTTTTTTGATCGGTTGTGTACACACTGACAGACAGACTGCATGCATACCGCCTATAGCTGTTCACAGCTGTTAATTTTATAAAATATGAATATATTCAGAATGTGTGATATGTTATCTTGTTGCGATGACTTGGCAACAATATTAAATTTTAAATAATTCCATTATCACAATTGGAAATTGTACTCGAAACAACTGAATTTCATATTTAGTCAACGTACACATACACATACACACACGCACACATATGCAAAAGCGCGCCTGCGCTGCTTTTATTCATTTTCGCCCAGCAAAGAGCAAGAGCAGTGCAGCAGCGTCTGTGTCTCATCGTATTTGTATTGGTGAGTGCGCGACTGGTGCTCTCACACATACAGTCATACACCTAGTGAGTGTGACACTCACACAGTCAAGTCCCTCAATCAGCTTTGTACACGTCACTTAATACAAATCTCCCCCCCAAGCAGCGCAAGTTCGTGCAGAAATACGTTTAACTCTGTGTGTACACGTCACAAGTGTGTAATTTTGTTACCAGAGTAAAAATTGATGCATGTGTCTGTGTGTGTGTGTGTGTGTGTGTGTGTGTGTGTGTGTGTGTGTAGGTGAGAGCATAGTAAAATACATTTGTATTCGAGACTTGGAAGACATCTCAAGCAGAGAAGATTTACGCCCCCACTCAACATTAACTTTCACCGGATGAGGCTGTATGCTTTTCATTTTTGTTTTTATGTCAATTGTAAGACACACTTGCTCCTCAGCAAAAGGCGGCAATGAGCCCAGTGAAGAAATTTCTACAAATGCGAAGAATATTAAACAAACGCAGAACCAGTTTGCTGCTCTCACGGCCGGCACTTTGACATTGTAAAAGAGAAGAGAGCGCGTTATTGAGTAAGAAGAGCGCAGCAGTGAGAGGAAATAAAAAAAAATACTGCACAAGGCTGACAGAAAGAACCAGAAAAATGTTACCACGTATACAAAAAATGTTACATGGAACATGTACATGTGTGTGTGTGAGAGAATGTGTGTAGAAGTTGTTAAGTCGTCGACGCCGACTGAGCAGCGGCGTCGGTCAATGTCAGTGAGCAAAGCTGTCGGCAAAGGCGCAGCTTTAACAGTTGTTAAGCGGTTAGCCATAGAATCAGACGTGTTGCGCTCCCTCTTACTCTCTTTTGTTCTGCAGGTGTGTATGGATGCGAGTGTGTGCGAGCGTAATTCTGCGTGAGTGAGTGTGAGTGTGTGTATGTGTGTTACCGTCAAGCAAAGCATAGTTGGCATATTTATTGGGCCGAATAAGAGCGCGTGCCATAAATTGTTTAATGCCAGCACGAAAGTAGCACACATAACGGTATTACCTGTTGACAACGTCAACGCAATATATTTTTTTTTTTTTGTATTATTTCGACAGAACACACACACATACACACACTTAGTCAGTAAGTGATTGTGTGTTGACGTGTACAAAAGCTAAGCTTTCGAGCAAATTAGTAATCGTGTCTTTCTCTCTCTTTCTTTTTCTCTGTTTCTAATTCTAGTTTATTGTAAGTAAATAAAGGAGCTTCAAAAATGAAGTTGTGCATTCTATTGGCCGTCGTGGCCTTTGTCGGCCTCTCATTGGGCGAGGAGAAGAAGGAGAAGGATAAGGAGCTCGGTACTGTTATCGGTATCGATCTGGGTACCACATACTCATGGTAAGTGTAGATCTCTCTCTCTCTATCTGTCTCTGAATTTTCTCTCGTTGTTTTTAACCTAACCAACTGTATTATCTCATTGATACTTTCAGCGTTGGCGTTTACAAAAATGGACGCGTTGAGATTATTGCCAACGATCAGGGTAATCGTATCACGCCCTCATACGTGGCATTCACAGCTGACGGTGAGCGTCTGATTGGTGACGCCGCCAAGAATCAGTTGACCACAAATCCCGAGAATACCGTGTTCGATGCCAAGCGTTTGATTGGCCGTGAATGGAGCGATACGAATGTGCAGCACGATGTCAAGTTCTTCCCCTTCAAGGTTGTCGAGAAGAACTCGAAGCCACATATCAGCGTTGACACATCCCAGGGTGCCAAGATCTTTGCGCCCGAGGAGATCTCCGCCATGGTGCTTGGTAAGATGAAGGAAACCGCTGAAGCTTATCTGGGCAAGAAGGTTACCCATGCCGTTGTCACTGTGCCCGCCTACTTCAATGATGCCCAGCGTCAGGCCACCAAGGATGCCGGTGTCATCGCTGGCCTCAATGTCATGCGTATCATCAACGAACCGACTGCCGCTGCCATAGCCTACGGCCTGGACAAGAAGGAGGGCGAGAAGAACGTGCTGGTCTTCGATTTGGGCGGCGGCACCTTCGATGTCTCCCTGCTGACAATCGACAATGGCGTCTTCGAGGTGGTGGCCACCAACGGTGATACGCATTTGGGCGGTGAAGATTTCGATCAGCGTGTCATGGATCATTTCATCAAGCTGTACAAGAAGAAGAAGGGCAAGGATATCCGCAAGGACAACCGTGCTGTGCAGAAGCTGCGTCGTGAGGTCGAGAAGGCAAAGCGTGCCCTGTCCGGCTCCCACCAGGTGCGCATCGAAATCGAATCGTTCTTCGAGGGCGATGACTTCTCCGAGACTCTGACCCGTGCCAAATTCGAGGAGCTGAACTTGGATCTGTTCCGTTCGACGCTGAAGCCAGTGCAGAAGGTGCTCGAGGATGCTGACATGAACAAGAAGGATGTGCACGAGATTGTGCTTGTTGGTGGCTCCACTCGTATTCCCAAGGTGCAGCAATTGGTCAAGGACTTCTTTGGTGGCAAGGAACCATCCCGCGGTATCAATCCCGATGAGGCTGTTGCCTATGGTGCCGCCGTCCAGGCTGGCGTCCTCTCTGGCGAACAAGACACCGATGCCATCGTTCTGCTCGACGTCAATCCTCTGACCATGGGTATTGAGACCGTTGGCGGTGTCATGACCAAACTGATTCCCCGCAACACAGTCATTCCCACCAAGAAGTCGCAGGTGTTCTCCACCGCTTCCGATAACCAACATACCGTCACCATTCAGGTGTACGAAGGCGAGCGTCCCATGACCAAGGATAACCATCTGTTGGGCAAATTCGATTTGACTGGCATCCCACCAGCACCACGTGGCATTCCCCAGATCGAGGTCTCTTTCGAAATCGATGCCAACGGCATCCTGCAGGTCAGCGCTGAGGATAAGGGCACCGGCAACAAGGAAAAGATTGTCATCACCAATGACCAGAACCGTTTGACGCCCGAGGATATCGATCGCATGATCCACGATGCCGAGAAGTTCGCCGACGAGGACAAGAAGCTGAAGGAGCGCGTCGAGTCACGCAACGAGCTGGAATCGTATGCCTACAGCCTGAAAAATCAGATCGGTGACAAGGAGAAACTGGGCGCCAAGCTCAGTGACGACGAGAAAACCAAACTGGAGTCCGCCATCGATGAGTCCATCAAATGGCTCGAACAGAATCCCGATGCCGATCCCGAGGAGTACAAGAAACAGAAGAAGGATCTGGAAGCCATCGTCCAGCCAGTCATTGCCAAGCTCTATCAGGGAACTGGCGGTGTTCCTCCACCAGAGGGCGCCGATGCCGGCGATGATCTCAAGGATGAGCTGTAAGCCGTCCCATGTGATCGAAGCGCACGATTTTGATTATATGAAATAGTTTTTTGGCAGTAGAAAGAAGTTCATCAGACTGATTAAGAATTAAAACAACTTAATTGCAAAATCACAGCAACAACAACAACAATCACAACACAAACACACATAGAGACCAAACAAACACCGCACTTTGCGCGCCCCCCTCCAAAAAAAACGAAGAAAAAATCAGAAAGAAGCAGATTCAAAAACAGTTTAGTATACTACTACTACTACTAATACTATAAACATGATCAGCAGTTGAAATTCCTTATAGCACCTGTTTCCTATTTTATAATTTTTGATTTAACAAAAAATAATTCATTGCTTTCCCCGGCCTAGAATTTAACGGGAACAAACACAAAAACAGTTTTAGGTAGTTTGAGAAAGAGCATAATAGATAGAGAGGTGGTGATAATCTGTTCCTCGCATTCCTTTAATCTTAAATCCTTTCAATCAAATGGCCAATACTCCCCCGGTTCTCCCCCCCCGGTTCCCCGGAAAACAGTATATATTTTTTGATAAACGCTAAACTTGTAATAAGGAATCCACATACACTCACACACACACACACACAACGCGTAAAAAGAAAGCTAAAGAAACGTAAAGGTATAAGAGAATCAATCTTAAGGAATGAGCGTGTTATATGTATAAGAGAGGAGTTAGAGAAAGAGTAGACAGAGAGAGAGAGAGAGAGGGAAAGTTGAAAGCTGCGGGGTTCAAAGAAGTATAGGGAAGATATGTATGTGTAGCAAGACAGGAGTAAATAAAATTCAATAAATATTTAAAATAACAAATTATTAAACAACACAAAAACAAAACACACACATAGAAAACCATATAACATAATATGAATAATGATGATGATGATAAAACGGATGCTTCGATTTTACGAAGAACCTAATAATTTATTTAAAAATAAAATGAGATAAAAATAATAAACATACCAACAGTTTTTTTCATTTCACATCTCGCTCAAATTGGAATGAAAACGCATGTTTTTTTCTTTGTTTGTTGTTGAAATTTGTTTTTATTTGTTCTGCAAATATCATTTCCTTGCGCATTCAGATGTACATACATATGTATGTATGTATGTACATACGTATGTATGTAACTCTCGAACTGGGGAGAGCTCTAAGGATTGCTCTTTCACCGACTTTTCTCTTTTGTATATATACATATATATATATATATATACCTTTATATGTGTGTATATGTATGCATGTAAGTATACTACGGTTCAGCTTTTCAGTTACTGCTTTATGAGTAATCTTAATTATTTTTAAATACATTAAAAAAATACATAAAATATCTTATGTGTTTTTTTGTTTGCTTTTTTTTATCTTTCTTTCTTTTAAATATGTATATAAATAAGCTAACGTTATATTGTTTGTTTATTGTGTACACAATTGTATTTCTCTATATATTCCTTACTTATGTATTTATGTATGTACTATGTATGTATGTACTTTTATGTACTACGTGCATATGTACGCACGATGCACTCTCAGTTATCGGAATACGCGCCATCGATTCCGATATCACGCACGTCTATCGATTGGAACGCTGCATATTCGTCAATTTTGTTGCTGTTCTTGCTGTAAGTCGCCACCTTCGCCTTCATCGCTGCTCGAACAGTGGTGTCAGCTGACTTCAAATGTGGAGTGGGGGGAGCAGTTTAATGGTTGGGTTTCGTGGGGAGAATATCGAGGGGAAACTTGTCTAAATATTTAAAACTATGCTAAGTTGTTGCTTTTCTTGTTGTTGTTGTTGTTGTTGTTGTTCACTTAGTAAATAAAATGCAAAGAATAAATTTTCATTGAATGCGCCTGTTGTTTACACGGGACCAGGCCGAAGCTGAGTTTCTCTATTTTGTATTTTGTATGTTTCTCATTTTTCATTCATTCTTAGCTTTATCTTCTTTCCGTATGTATGTATGTATGTTGTGTACAAGTGTAAGTGTGTCTATGTGTGTGTGTGTGTGTGTGATCTCGCTTAAGCCTCGGCGTATTGTTTTTGTAGTTCTTGGTCCATGTTGTGTGTGGGAGGGAGAAGTTCATACCTCAATAGCGTAGCTTTTGCTTCTGTCAGTGTGTTCGTGTTCGTGTGTTTGTATGTGTGTTGTATTGTTTGTTGTTATTGTAACACGGCTGCTGCAGAATATTATTATTATGTATGCATTTATTTGCAGCTTTAGATGCGTTTTGGAATTGTATCGATGGCATTATTGTCAGGCTCCTCATCCTTGGGGGGTTGGCCGCGTTGCTGCTGGAACTGATATTACACATAGTTACATAGCACATGGCGAAGTTTTAGAAGAGAGGAGAGTTGTGTTGGCCCAGTTGAGTGGCGAGCGGAGAGTTGAGAAGTTGAGTTATCAAGAGCATTTGCGCGCAACAAGAACAAAGATACAAAGAAAGGAAGACACAATGAAAGAGAAGAAATAACGTAAAAAGAAATAATCAAGATAGGAATTTACATACATACATACGTACATACACAAATATAATGTATGAACTGCATTAATTACATACATATGTATGTAAGTACATTAATGCATTTTTGTAAGATGAGATGCAAAATTTAATGATTGGGAGCTGGAGGTGTGTAAGGATATATAGACGAAACATGTGCATGGGAAATACATAGTTTGATTTGCCGTCTTTGTCTTGCAGTTCAAATGCGCCGATAGCCAATTCATAAGTGTATATACTATACATACATCGATTAATATCTATTCGTATGTATGTATGTATTTAAGTGTCAAATTTGTAATTAAATGATCGCCAACCCTTCGCATACATTCCAATTGTTTCTGTATGTACATATGTACATTGTATGTATGTGTGTTGTTATCGATAGTCACGCTTCCTTGTGAAGTTGTAAGGAGAGTGCCCGGCTCATTGCATAGATGTGTGTGAGTGTGTGCAGTGTTGGTAATGTGTTTAAGTTATAAAATACCAAAACCAAAATGCAAATAAAGTTAGTGAAAAAGATATGCATATTTTATTGTTATTTATTTTGTTGTTGATTTATTGCAACTAATAATGCTCGCATGTAAATAGTAAAGTGAAGAATAAGAGGAAGAACACCAGATTTAGATGCAACTGTAAGCGGTGTGTGCGGAAAGGAAAACTCAAATTCATGTTGTTTTCTTGCCGACGTCATACGGTAGCAAGAAGCTTTTGTCAGTAAGCTGCCAATGCGATTAGTTAGAGCGAAATGGCAATATTGCGTTAAAAGCTCAGTCTCATATTATTCAGCTTCGGCCTCGGGATCGGGACGACTTAAGATCTCCTGGCAGAGCGCAATGTAATCCTGTAGTCGTTGGTGATCATGATCAAGTAGTTAAATGCATAGCATAGCATAGCATAGCATGGCATGGAGAAAAGTGAAATTAAAATATAGCAAAAAAAAAGCAAAATGGACCACAAGGAACACAAAACATATATGGGAGGATCACATACATAGATATTTCTGAAAGTGTATGAGTGCCTCCACATACAAACATACAAACATAAATACGTATGTAGATGAATGGATGTAAACAGTTAATGCTCATACTTCACATATGGTAGCGATATACACTTATGAATGGCATGTGTATGTATATGTGTGTATATATATGTAATTATGATTGTGTGCGTGTGTGTGTGTGTGAGTGTAGCCTATTTACAGGGGTTAGCAAATGATAGACTTGGAGATTGTATTAAATATCAGCTTGTTTTTATTTCAAATATACTTATTATTTCTCCTGTGTTTTAACTTTATACTTATTTGTTTAGTCATTAAATTAGTATCAGTGTCTATATATATATATATATATATATATATATATATATATATATATGTATATATATCAATTGTAAACAGTTTCCGGTATGCACATTGTCAACTACTCAACGTTCCTTACGCACTTGGCCTTGTATTGGTTTCTATATATGTATGTATGTATATTCATATATATATATGTTGATGTATGTTTATACGTTACTATATTACTAATTTGCATAAAAAAAAAACCTTCACTTTTAATGTTATGTACTTGATCTGTGTTTGTTTTACACAACTGCCAACATTCTCTTTTTTCTCTCAACCAAAGAATGTTGGATTTGATTAAAACAACTAATTAAAATAGCTTTATCAATTTCAAAGTTTCAAGTTTCTGATTCAAATGAAAATATACATATGTATATAGTAAAATTAAATCGATTCATGCAGTATAGTCTGTTAATTTTAATACCCCTGCTTTCAAATATTTATATAGTGTATTGACGTTATCTACAACCAATTTGATACATTTCAAGTATTGTATGGATATTCGTTTTCTTATTGGACTATTTTTAATTCGGACTACAAAAACTAATTTTAAGATATTTCAAAATCGATTGTTGCAAGGGTATTGCACTTTTGGCATGCCAAAATAAGTATCGTAACGTATTTATAATTAAGGTATTCTTCTTTCGATATACTATATTGTATTTCTTTGAGTTTGTTTTTTTTTTTAAAAAACATAATGGTTACTCGTTCATATTATATCATCATCTACAATAAGTCAATCTGTTTAAATATATTCCAATTGCATCGATTTTCGTTTAATTTCCATCGCAAGACTTTTATAGACTTATAGTTTGGTTATAGTTTCAGATTTTTCAAATGGTGGCAATTTTCGATAATTGCGTTTCGAACAATTTGGATAAGGCAGCATAAGTTCTCCGCCTCCATATATTCGTCCTATCATTTCTTTTATTATCATTATTTTGTTATTGCCATTAGAATCTTCAACTGAGTTTAGGTTATATTTGTGTTTGTTGTGATCATCCTCTTTTGCCCATTTCCTCCCCACATCGGCAATTCAAATTGATTCTCCAACTGAAGAAATACGATATCGATATCGATTCAGTGCATATCTGTCTCACTATGGCTATCGATTATCAATTCTAGCGGCACAGGTTTTATTATCGTTTTACATACTTCAAAAGCTTTTCGAGTGTCGAGTGTGGGCGTGGGGGGCAAGGGTGAAGAAGGCGTTGGGTGTGTTTTATGAGGGTGTGTTTTATGAGTGTGTGTGTGTGTGTGTTGATGAGGAGAAAGGATCTTGCAATGAATTTTTAGTTGATGTTGATTTGCAGGTTATTTTTCTTTTTTCTTTTGAAATAAAGTTTTAATATTTACGTATCTTTGCAAATATAAGAGTACATATGTATGTATGTATGATAATTAATAACTTTGAAAAGTACAAATGTAGCTATTGCTCTCGTTTTCGATTCGTTGTTTGCTGGCGGGATCTAACGTAATTGGTTTGTTTTCAAATTTGAATGCATACTCGCGCTGTCCCTCTTCTGTCAGTTCACACAACCCATATGAGAGTAGTTGTCGTTGTTTGCATGTGAGACAGTAGCTAGTATGTGCGTCTCGCTCTTAATCGTGAGTTGTATGTGTGTGTGTGTGTGTGTTATGGTTACTTCTTACTCTCAGTGGAACTAACTGTTTTTTGGTCTAGTGTTGCCACCTACAGTGTCCTGTTTCACAAACTAAAATATAATATGCAGAAAATAAATATATGTTTGCGTGTCAGAAATTTGATGTATAAAATGCGAAATACAAACACTATGAATACAAAAAAAATACTAATTATAATAATGAGCAATTTTAATTACAGAAGTGTGTATGTATGTGTGTGTGTTGCTTATGAATCCATCTCTGAGCGTGTGTGTGTGTGTGTGTGTGTGTGTGTGTGTGTGTGTGCAAGAGAAAGGAACAAAAGCTCCAAGCAGCATAAAAGCTAAGCTCAATTGATGATCAATGCAATGCTCACGCACACAATCACACCCACACCAACTCCCACTCACATGCATGTGCGGCTGCTGCTGTTTGTGTGCCAGTGTTGGTGTGCGTGGGTGTGTGTGCAAATATGCTTAATGTATGTGTATGTATGTATGTATGAATGTACATATGTACAGTGTGCCAAAGTGTGGTAGGTATTGATGGCTTTGGAAAATGGCGATCGCAGTGAATGTACAGACAGTATGGCCATTTGTGACAGTGTGCGTGTGTGTCTGTTTGTATGTGTGTTGCATATTGTTAACTCCTTACACTCCTTAACTATACTGCTATTCATTATTGTTTTTATCATAAAACATTTACTACTAGTTTTACTGCTTTTTCTACAACTTGCCGTTGTTGACACCTCGTACCAAAGTTACCATGGTGTGATGAACTGATGTGCAGGAATAGGGCAATATACATATGTGTATGTACATATACATATATGTATATTCCAGATATGGAGATGTCCAACACAAACATGACATGAAATCTGAAGAGTTTAACTATATATAGCTGGCAGTGTCTGTAGAAATAGGGCAACTTCCTTCTTCATTTCTATACTTTTCTTTTCTTTCTTTTTTGTTGATATCGTTGACGTAGATGAATATAAATAAGGAGCAGTGTGATGCCTGTCGTCATTTTCATACTATGCTATATTGTTACTACTATTATATTTTTTGAATGCGACTTGGAATAAGTATATCATACAACATAGATTACAAGTTGTTACAAGGTGTTATATTTTGTCGATCACAATATCGACTCTATTTCTTACATTGTTTTATTTTCATATATGCATATTTTTGTTCTTGTTTTGTATTGTTTTTATTATTTATAATTTGTTTTTCTCCCTCTCTCTCTCTCTCTCTCTTTCTGTCTCATGTAAACATTTTTGGCAGCTTGAGATCCTCTCGTCCTTGATGCCCTGGCTTCGGTTGAATCTACATGCCGCCTTTTCATTCATACAGGAGAATATGGTATGTATGTATGTATGTATGTACATATGTATGTAAAATCAGATACATACATACATACAAACATCATCATGTTTTTATGTGCGTTTCTTTGCAGTTTTCATTTATTTTGTTTTTCTTTTAATGTTGTTAATTTCATGTGTGTATATATATGTGTGTGTGTGTGTGTGTGTTTTGTTTAAATGCGTAATATGCGAATTAGTTTTTCTTTTTGATATGAATGAAATAGATTCATAGAGTATTGTGAATATACATATATGTAAGTATATTATGCATAGAGAGACGACGACGATCGACATACAGTGCACAAGCACGGGGTCACAGGGTCACAGGGTCACGTTACGGCAAGTTATTGTTATAGTTGAGATAAATATAATTATCATTATCAATATCAATATCAACACACATACATATGTTGGATTCGGTACAATTGATTGTCGTTCAGAGGTATGATGACCATTTGGTGTTTTTTGTATTGATCGGTTGTTTGGTTAGTGGGTTAGTGGTAGTTTTGGTCGTGGTGGTGGTGGTGTTGGTGGTTGTGGTGTTGGTGGTGGCAGTTGTATGTGTGGGGAGAGAAACAAATAAAAAGAATATATGTAAATATATATATATGTATATATAGGTATATATGCATATGCTAAGTTGACGAGATATGTTTGAAAATTAAGTTGACGACATTTTGTTTGCATTTTTCTTTTTTTCTTATTTTTTCTTTTTTTCTTCTTTGTTTATCACGATGAATTTAGAATTTAGTCTTATAACGGTATTAGTCAAAAACAAAAACGGAAGAAATCAAACATAGTGAATATATATAACTGAATAATTAATTTAAATTTACCGATCGTAGTGGCATTTTGAAATTGGCTGCTGCCTGCAGCTGAATTTGATAAGCTAAGCTGTGAATTTTAAAGCCGTAAAGACTATTTCATCATTCCAGGCAGGGCGACATCGTATTGGAGGCGGGCGTATGGAAATAGAGAGGAGACGAATTAGTTTACAATAAATATTATACTTTAAATTAGAATCAAACATTTCAAATAATAACTGACAATACTAAAATTTCGGTTTCAAAACTGTTTCTCGAATTGTGATTTATAATAATTGTGATCACTTCTAATTATAATTTCATAGAGAAATCAATACTGAGTTATATGATGATCATTCAAAGCACAAAATATAATCATTTCCAATAATATACATATATCCCAATGGAAGGAAAGGGGTCCATCATATCCAGCAATACAATATCCCCGATCATCTTCCAACTAAATCCATTTAATATACGTTATATGACATATGTATATGCAATAGATAATATTCTACATTTTCTAACAAATTTCTAATGTCGTCTAGCTTCAAAAAATGTGGCGATGAGACATACCGTGGAACAAATTGATTAATAGGACGCTTGGGACGATATTCGGGATGCACCATGAAGAGCATGTGTGGAAATCCAGTGCCAAAATAGGCGCCATCGGTATGATGATGACGCGATGATTTTGGTGTATAAACATCAATGCACTTGGGGCAATAGGTCTTTACCATTGCCTCGCCGGGAATATCCGACAGACCTGTAATACAATGTAAATGGAAATTAGCCTTATTGTTATATAACGATGTTATAGTCAAATAGGATTGATACTCACCTAAGGGCAGCATGGGCTGACTCTCGCAATAGACACGTGGACAATGTCCGAAATCGCCAGTTTGATATTTCTCAATCATTTGAGCGATTCCGCGATTTGTTAGTATATATCTGGCGTGTATGAGCCCGTAAAGCATTTCAGCAGCCTGTTCGGTCATATCCGATTGCAGAGGGTTATCCTCAAGTTCGTCTTCTGTAAATGGGTCATTGTCATTCTTATTGTTACTGTTATTATGATATCAGATTTTTCTACTCACCCGGCTCCAGATCCAATATCATGTCCAAGGCTTGACGATAGTTAGGCACCTGTTCATTTAAACCAGTTAAATTGAACTTATCCTGTATGTAATCCTCGTCAACCTGAAAGCAAAACGCAAAACGAGATGAGGATTCTTTCACTTTTCTGAGCCTATGTACAGTCTACACATTTGGAATATTTATAAACAAAATATTCCATTACTCCAGACACTGCACTATCTGCTTATCTGATATAGCATAGACTTTTATCATTTCGTATTATTTCTGGTGGAGGCCTGACCCAGAATTTATATTGAGGTCTCACTACCACACCGAACCACCGTATGCCATGTGCACCTCGAGCAACACTTGGGTAAGCTAACAAGGGAGCATGATTTCAACTCTTTAGGGAGCGAAAGTCTGTTGGATTCCATTGGAGATGGCAATCCATCGATAATAAGATATTTACCTCACAGAAAAACTCATTGCCGCGAAGTCCACAGAACCAGGTAACCCAAGAGACTTCCTCGGAGCTGCTCATTTTGCTGTTCCAAGAAAATTAAAACAAAAACCAAAAATTAAAATATTATTAAAATAATTGAAATATATTCAATATTCAATGTTAGGAAAATGCAGTAAATCTTCGTGAATGTGGATGAATGTGTGTGCATGTGTGTGTGTGTTAGAGAGCTACACCTGCATGTATGCGTGTGTGTGTGTGTATGTGTGTGTATGTGTGTGAATGTTTTGGGTGCTCGTATTGGTGCTCCCGCGTTGGAACGTACATTAAGGGAATTATTTTGCGTAATTTGAAGAAATGATTGTCGAAAATAACATAGAAGTTCGCGTTCCGTTGCTGCAGCGGCAAAATATATAATTTTGTAGGTGGGGGTCGCGCAACGTCAAGTAACGTATGTATGTATGTAATATGTATGTAACAGAGACACAGACACACACGCACATACAACGAAAAAAAAGAGTAAACGAATCGAATTTGTCCACGAGTTTTCACAGAATGCGCGTTTAATTTACCAATTTAGTTGTGAACTTGATATTTATGTTGAACTGGTACATATATTGATTAATTTCGTTATAGTTTTGATGTTGCTTCTGTTTCGTACATACTATTTTCAGCTCACTTCTGTTATTTTCAACGCACACACGATTCAACGGAAATTTGTACGCGTATTTTGACAAGCGTTCATACAAAATGTGCCGAGCAGCAAGAAGAAGCACAGAGAAGCAGTAGCAACAGCAAAGAAATTCAGAAAAAAAAGAGACATACCGAACCGAGAGCGAGTCGAAGCAGAGTAGCGGTGAAATTTGTTGTAGCCCGTGTGGAAATTCAGCGAATGCGGCAATCGCTAATCAAATTGAACGCATTTGCTATGCGGCACTTACAATTTTAATAATTTATTATGTTCACTTTTGTTAGTAAGAATACACTATGAAATTATTTTCAGATTAAGTATGATTGGTATGTTAACACTATATGTTCCAACTGGGCCTTCAGCAACAGCGCGCTTAATGCGGCACGATACAGACATACAGTATGTCAAATATTTGTTTGCCAAATGCTACAAGGCACATAAATTCATTTTAAATACACATATTTCAAAGATTAATTAGGATTTTCTACAGATCCTCTTTTGTAATAAATATGTGTAGTTTAGCTATTTATGCACAACCAATTTGTCGACTTCAACGAATATGTCGACAGAATGTTAACATTATTGGTAACAATTGACAAATCGAAGAAATCAGTTTCCGCGTTTTTTTCTTGTGATAAACCCATTATTTTGAAACTTTTGTCACAGCAATCGTTAGCAAACACTCTTATCCATAGAGTACCGAAAAAAAATGGTAAGAAAGACTATTTTTTGCCGGTGAAAATGTGATTTTAGTCTGAATTTGTATGCATTTTGTGCGTTTGGCAAACAAATAGTTGACATACTGTACACGGTATTAACGAATATCGCACTTGAAATCATAACATTTTGGACTGAGCATTTCATGGTTTATGTTGTGTTAGCAGTGTGCCATAACTTACCTTAATTTTCGCACAATTCCAAAATAACTTTAACTAATTGAAGTCCTATTTTACTATGCGAAATCTGACGGCGAGTACGAGTTGTCGGCTTGCAATCGGTAGGAGGGATGTTATTTAATGTATCGATGTATTGCTCGCTCACGTCGTTTATTTTTAGTGTGACCAGATCGAACTGAATACAATGTTACCGAGTTAAATACTGATTGTATTGCAATAAATCATATTAATCATTAAATATATCTAAATGCGTATTATATCACAAAATATTATTGAAGAAAATTCATCACTCTTTATAAATTGTATTTGATCAAGTCAACTTTCCAATCTGTTTAAGGACCACAGCTGGCTAGTTCAGTTCACCGGAACACAAGTTACTGGTTCTCACGCACACTGGTAAACAAGACAACACTGCCTGATATTTCACAAGGCAAATAATTTTGCGCGCGACTGCTAATGTAATAATGTGTTAATCTAAAATCTTAAAGGTAACGTGTTCGTGTATCGAATGTAATTGTGATCAGTGTAGAATCCAAAATTCAGTTGATATGCGTTTATTACACAGCCGCACTAACCCATTAATCGTTTCAACATCAAATTTTCACAGCTGCCAATAAAGCATCATTTGTACTTTGACAATTTTGACCGTCAGCGCGTACCAATACAGCGACAACGCAGCACAATACAAAAGAGAATAGAAGAACAGGAAGAAGAAGAAGAAGAGCTGCAGTGTGGTGAGTTAAATTGTAAATATCGCAGACTAAAACTTATCCATGCAAAACACACACACACACACACACACACACACACACACACACACTCTCACACACGCATACATACATACAACTGTTGCAATTGCAGAAAGAGAAGAAGATAGAGGTATAAAAGTAAATAACACTGAATATACCGCAATGAGCGTGGACACGTATGCGCCGAGCTCGGCGCTCTCATTCCTGGACATGGATGATAACGAGCTGCTGCGCGGCGCCGACACACAGCCGACGCAATATGATTACCGTGACTTCACCATGCCGTCCACCTCCCAAAGCCAAACGCAGGCGGATCAACTAGAGCTGCAGGTAATGTGATATCCGCCAGTATAATGACCACGTGTTTCAATCCAAAAGTATGCTTCCTGCCTCCTATTGCAGCAGTCACGTCGGTTGAGCGTCCATGCCAACGATATACATCCACGCATGTCCGCCATTACCAACGATTTGGCAGATCTGCAGTTCGAGGAGGAGGACGATGAGGGCGGCGGCAACAGCTTGGCCTATGTGAAGGAGCTGCCGGCGTATGCCTGCAAATATTGTGGCATCCATGATCCAGCCACTGTGGTCATGTGCAACAACTGCAAGAAGTGGTTCTGCAATGGACGCGGCAGCACCTCCGGCTCCCACATCATAAACCATTTGGTGCGTGCCAAGCATCGTGAGGTTACCTTGCATGCGGACGGACCGCTTGGCGAGACCATACTCGAGTGCTACTCGTGCGGTGTCCGGAATGTCTTTGTGCTGGGCTTCATACCGGCCAAGGCGGATTCGGTGGTGGTGCTGCTGTGTCGTCAGCCATGCGCCGCCCAGAACTCGCTGAAGGACATGAACTGGGATCAGGATCAGTGGAAACCATTGATATCGGATCGCTGTTTCCTCGCCTGGCTGGTCAAGCAGCCCAGCGAGCAAGGACAACTGCGTGCCCGCCAGATATCCGCTGCCCAGATCAACAAGCTGGAGGAGCTCTGGAAGGAGAACATTGAGGCCACATTTCAGGTACCCAATTAATATCAAGACTATATCCGATGTATACCAACTAATCGTGTGTTTATATTGAAAGGACTTGGAGAAGCCTGGCATTGACTCTGAGCCGGCTCAGGTGCTGCTCCGCTACGAGGATGGCTATCAATATGAGAAGACCTTTGGTCCGCTGGTGCGCCTGGAGGCGGACTACGACAAGAAGCTGAAGGAGTCGGCAACCCAGGAGAATATCGAGGTGCGCTGGGATGTGGGTCTCAACAAGAAGACCATCGCCTACTTCACCCTGGCCAAAACCGACTCCGACATGAAGCTCATGCACGGGGATGAGCTGCGTCTGCGCTGCACGAGCGAGCTGTATGATGCATGGAGCGATGTGGGACATGTTATCAAGGTGCCCGATAACTTTGGCGATGATGTCGGACTCGAGCTGAAGTCCTTCTCCAATGCGCCCGTCAAGTGCACCAGCAACTTTAGCGTCGACTTCATCTGGAAGTGCACATCCTTTGACCGAATGAAGCGTGCCCTCAGCAACTTTGCCATGGATCGCACATCCGTCTCCAACTATATCTATTCCCGTTTGCTCGGCCATGGACGTCCCGATAGCAACGATGAGATCGTCTTTTCCGGACCACAGCCCAAGCTGTTTAGTGCACCGCATCTGCCGGATCTCAATCGTTCCCAGGTGTATGCGGTGAAGCATGCACTGCAACGTCCTCTCAGTCTCATCCAGGGACCGCCCGGTACCGGAAAGACGGTGACCTCGGCAACGATTGTCTATCAGCTGGTGAAACAGCATGGCGGCCATGTGCTCGTCTGTGCGCCCAGCAACACCGCGGTGGATCAGCTGACGGAGAAGATCCATCGCACCAATCTGAAGGTGGTGCGCGTGTGCGCCAAGAGCCGTGAGGCCATCGACAGTCCAGTTAGTTTTCTGGCGCTGCACAATCAGATCCGTAACATGGAAACGAACACGGAGCTGAAGAAGCTGCAACAGCTGAAGGATGAAACCGGCGAGCTGAGCTCGGCGGATGAGAAACGCTATCGGACGCTGAAGCGTGCCGCTGAGAATCAACTCCTGGATGCTGCCGATGTCATCTGTTGCACATGCGTGGGTGCGGGTGATATGCGTCTGTCTCGCATCAATTTCAACTCGATATTGATAGATGAGTCGATGCAGTCAACGGAGCCGGAGTGCATGGTGCCGGTGGTGCTTGGCGCCAAACAGTTGATCCTGGTCGGAGATCATTGTCAGCTGGGCCCGGTGGTCATGTGCAAGAAGGCAGCTCGGGCTGGACTCTCGCAGAGTCTGTTCGAGAGGCTCGTTGTGCTGGGCATACGTCCGTTCCGGTTGGAGGTGCAGTATCGTATGCATCCGGAGCTATCCCAGTTTCCGTCCAACTTCTTCTATGAGGGATCCCTGCAGAACGGTGTCTGTGCCGAGGATCGCCGTCTGAAACTGGACTTCCCGTGGCCGCAACCAGATCGGCCCATGTTCTTCCTGGTGACGCAGGGCCAGGAGGAGATCGCCGGCTCGGGCACATCCTTCCTGAATCGCACCGAAGCCGCCAACGTGGAGAAGATCACCACACGATTCCTCAAGGCCGGCATCAAGCCCGAACAGATCGGCATCATCACCCCCTACGAGGGTCAGCGGGCGTATCTGGTGCAGTACATGCAGTACCAGGGTAGCCTGCATTCGCGCCTCTATCAGGAGATCGAGATCGCCAGCGTAGATGCGTTCCAGGGTCGCGAGAAGGACATCATCATAATGTCATGTGTGCGCTCCAATGAGCGCCAGGGCATCGGATTCCTCAATGATCCACGACGTCTCAATGTGGCGTTGACCCGTGCCAAGTACGGCATCATCATTGTGGGCAATCCGAAGGTGCTAGCGAAGCAACAGCTCTGGAATCACCTGCTCAACTTCTACAAGGATCGCAAGGTGCTCGTCGAGGGCTCCCTCAACAATCTGAAGGAGTCGCTCATACACTTCCAGAAGCCCAAGAAACTGGTCAACACCATGAACATTGGTGCCCACTTCATGTCCACCATGATTGTCGATGCCAAGGAGGTGATGGTGCCCGGCTCCATCTATGATCGCTCTGGCGGCTATGCCCGCCAACTGTCTAACTCCAACACGACAATGCCCCTGAATGGCGTTGGTATTGGTGGCGGATATACGGGTGGTTATGGCGTTGGCGGCGGTGCCTCCATTACATCCGGTGGCCATATGCTAAATGCTCCTGGCGGATACGGCAACATGGCTGGCGGCAACAATAACTACGGTCCCGCCAACAATGCTGGTGGTCCTGCTGCTGGAGGCGGCGGAGGAGGAGGAGTAGGTGGTGCTAGCTGGGCCACATCGCATCTGCATGATTCCATTGGCTACATATCCAGTGAGCATGGAGCTGCCGCCCTCTCCAATATGCCGGTGCCTGTGGGCATGTTCATGAACATGAGCAACCTGCCCCCGAGATTCTACAATCAGCACCAGCAGGCGATCATGGCGGCCAAACAGAATCGTGGCATGCAGCACCAACAGGGTAACTTTATGCTGCCACCAACGGCAACAGCACCAGGAGCCGGATCAGGATCAGGATCAGCTGCTAATGCCACCTTTGCCACGACTTCCGTGAAGAAGGTCGGCGGTGCTAGGCCCACCAAATCGCGAACCAACAATGGCCAGGTGACGGCCACAACTGGCGGAGGCAGTGCATCGGCAGTACCCTTTAGCCAGCAGCCGACATCCTTGTCGCTGCAGATGACGCAGCCAAGCGGCTTTGCGCTCTCCCAACAGCCGGATCTGTCGCAGGACTTTGGCAATATCTCGCAAATGGACGTACTGCTCTCGCAGGATGCCTCCTTCAATGTGGTAAGTACATGACCGTCTCCGCTTTTCCGCACCAACCAATCACTAATGATCGTTTGGGGTTTCTTTGGGTGTCGATAGTCGGGCGATCGCAGCTTGAATCAATTCTCGCAACCTTACTGAGAGGGATGAGCAGGTGCCCACCATTGCACGACAACCGAAGCAACAACAACAAGCGTGTACAACAGCAAGAGCAGAAGACAAAAGAGAGATAACCAACAACAACTACAACAACAACAACAAATTTTGAAAGAACTTTCAAGTCATTATTAAGCGGCAGCAGCAGCAGCAGCAGAGCAGCGGCGGCAGCAGCAGCGACAGTGACAGCGACATAGGGAGCAGCAGCAGCAGCAACTGCAGGCGGCAGCAACTGTAGCAGCAACAGCGGAAGTAACAACAGCAGCAGCAGCAACAACAACATGAAGAGAGACAGAGAGAAGAGCGAGACCAACAAGAATGCAGTCGACCCAAAAACGAGAGAAAAAGAGATTGAAACAAAGAGCAATGACAAAAGAGAGCAAGAAAAGTGTCTGGCAACACAGCAGCAGCAGCAGCAGCAGCAACAGCAGCGGAAACCGAAGGATTTGTCTACATGGAATAAAACTCGACCAGCTAGACACGTAAATGCAAGAGCAAAAGAGAGAGAGAGAGAACGTATATGGGCAAATGCAGAGAAAGATAATGCTAAAGCTATACAAGACAAACAATAATGAGCTCAGCCCATGGAACCGTTACGGTTTTGCAGCGGAGATTTATGAGCGCGCTGTATACATGGGGAAAACAATCGAGATAGTAATCGTGAGTACCGATAGTTTTCGATTATAGCTGACCATCTATGAATATAAGCGAATGCGGCTGGCGCATTCAATGTATTCATCGATAACAATCGATACTGTCAAGCTATCCACTGTTTTCCCACCTCTAGCGCGCTGCGTCCCTGCGTGCTCAGCAACAAGTTGAAGAAGCCGCGCCGTTTCAAACTATTGCGCAACTATTGTTGGGAAAGAATTAAAAGTAGACCAACATCTACAAAAATTGAGAGACTACCCAGCATAAGAATCACTCCCTATTATATTTACTAATTTTCATTTTTATTTTCATTCTCTTATAACTTCTTGATTCGTTAGCTGTTCTTTTTGAGGATCTTTTGCCACTGTTGTCGAACATAAAAACTACTAAAAGGGAAAACAAAAAATAAAGGAAGATGCAAATTCTTGTTATTTGCAATATTGTTAATACTATCGAAAATGCCAACAACATACATATTACATACATACATATATTTCTTTTCCAAGCATGCCTTCCAAGTAATGTGGCCTGGATGGTGAAAACTGCCTCTTGCGACTCGTCAAGTAGTGCTTAAAGATCTGTCCAGATATTTCAAAGCATTTTCTTTCTTTGTTTTTTTTTTTTAAACAGACACGTATACACAGAAATGTATTTGGATTCTACGATATGTTACTTAAGAATTATGAGCAAAGAATAAATAAGTTTTAACAAAATTTATACAACACTATGTAAAATAATTTTTTTACTTTTTTTTTTTAATTTGCTGATAAAAAAATGTTGGACAGACATGTTACGTTATTCACTGATACATTTTGTAAAATATATTTGTATTCATTGTAATTTTATTAAATTTCACAGCATGCAAGATACGAAATCTATTCAAAACAAATAAAGGTTACTTTGCAAACAGTTAAATTTTTTAAAAATGTTTATCCATAATTAATTTGCTATATTGTGAACAGATTAAAATTATCAAAGATTTGAAATCCATAATAAATAATAAAACAAAACATCATTTGCAAACGGATGAAAAGCTATACGAAAGTCGCATTTTTTTTAATTTATTTATTTGACAATGGTTATGCGCATCATCATCATCATCACATCATCATTATTATGAATCTCTGCAGATCTTTCACTTAACATTCTTCATATTTTCATTTTCAGTTCTATGCTTTTTTTTCTCTCTCTTTTCGTTCAATTTATTAATGTTTTTTTTTTTTGTTTTTCTATTTGCATGCCAAAATTAATAAAGTGAATTTAAAAAAGAGATTTCCTAATTTTTTTTTTTTTTTTTTTTTTTTTTTGGCACGCTTACAAGCAATAAATTAACGTGAAGCGATATAATTAATATACATTAACATCGAGTGGTGGAGAGGGGGCAGGGGCTACAATTTATATCTGCAAATTTAAATTAAATACAATTATAAACAAAGAAGAAAAAAAATAATAAAAAAAAAATAGGAAAAAAAAAATAGTATGGTATTAATAGAGATATTCAAATCCAAAAGAATGCGCTGCAAATACTATAATTACGCATAATTATTTGGCGATTCCCATGGATTTGAATTTACAAAATCAATTTTAAATGTATTAATTAATTTAGAAATGAATATGCTTTTCTCCGACTATGATGAAACAAACAATTAGATTGAAATTAACAATTAAACTTGAGGAATTTTGAAGGACTCGTTGCCGTCGCCGTCGTCGTTCCTGGATGAATCATGGCCACCCATTGGCCATACTAAATGGGTTTGAATATGGACGCCAAGTCCAGAGTTTCTTCCAAACGGCGGTAGGAAGTGATAAACGTTGCCTTGACACGCTCGAAAATGATGGTGTCGAAGACCGACCCGGCAGTGTTCGACAGATCGAAGGGCTCTACAAATATTCAAATATTTGATCGGAGTTGGTAGGTAAAGTTTTGAAATTCCAGTAGTTGGTAGTTACCCTCAATATTTAGCTCCTTCCACTGGTGTATATCGTTCTTGGGACTTCTGGTCATGCGACAGGTCTCCACTGGTAATATGCCTCCAGTTCGTATCGATATGGCATTATTACGAAAGCTGAAAATCCAAATAAAATAAATCACAATTACAATGGAATAACAACTTTTTACCACTCACTCGAATTTGCTGTAATACTTGAAGAATCCCAACAGATGCTCCCCCAGTGATTGAGTGTTGTGGCTTTGGTATGGCTCAATTGCCTCAATCAGGTCCAAATCCAGGCAATCCTGCTGCCCCAGATTGAACTTGTCCGGATAAAGCGTATGCAGACAGGGTAGCACATGCGGCGAACATCCATATTGCAGATAGTGCAACACCATCAGCACCAACGAGTAGCTCGAAACAGTCCTTTTTTTTGCATTATTTATGTCATGATACTGCGCCCACAGCTTCACTATAACCACCAGTGGACGCGTGCGCCAATCCACTGCAGAATATAGCAAATATATTTAAGATTACAGTAATTACAGTTCCTTCCGTACGATTTCATCAAAATCGATTAAGATTTGGCTGGCAGTTAAAAATTTGGAAATTACAATTTTGAGAAACCACATTTTTGACCATATCTTGGGAAATACACATCAGAATCACCTCAAATAAAATGCAAAATGCTAGTTAACAGTCCTACAATCGATTATAGCCAAAGAATTGGAGTAACTTTTTTTTTTTTAATTTTTTTGCGATTTTGTCAAGGGGTTAGTATAAAAAATTGCTCAAAAAATCGAAAAACTGAAAATGCCGATTTTTACAAAACTTTTGATGCAGAATCAAAGTGATATCAAAACCATTTCCAAAATGCCTAATTTCATGAAATTCTGATGATTTTTGGCCAAGTTGTGCCACTTCAGAGTTAGAAACAATCCGCTATTTCCCAAAATGGATATTTTGAACAGTTCTTAGCACGTTTTTAGCCATATCTCGAGAAGTACTCATCAGAATCACCTTAAATAAAAAGCAAAATGCTAGTTAAGAGTCCTAGAATCGATTACAGCAAAAAAATCGGAGTCAAAAATTTTTTAATTTTTTTGCGATTTTGTCAAGGGGTTGGTATAGAAAAATGGTCAAAAAAATCGAAAAACTGAAAATGCCGATATTTACAAAACTTTTGATGCAGAATCAAAGTGATATCAAAACCATTTCCAAAATGCCTAATTTCATGAAATTCTGATGATTTTTGGCCAAGTTATGACACTTTAAAGTTAGAAAGAGCCGCTATTTCCCAAAATTAATATGTTGATCAGTTTTCTAAACGTTTTTGGCCATATCTCGAGAAGTACTCATCAGAATCACCTCAAATAAAAAGCAAAATGCTAGTTAAGAGTCCTAGAATCGATTACAGCAAAAAAATCGGAGTCAAAAATTTTTTAATTTTTTTTGCAATTTTGTCAAGGGGTTAGTATAGAAAAATGGTCAAAAAAATCGAAAAACTGAAAATGCCGATTTTTACAAAACTTTTGATGCAGAATCAAAGTGATATCAAATTCATTTCCAAAATGCCTAATTTCATGAAATTCTGATGATTTTTGGCCAAGTTATGCCACTTCAAAGTTAGAAAGAGCCGCTATTTCCCAAAATTAATATGTTGATCAGTTTTCTAAACGTTTTTGGCTATATTTCGAGAAGTACTCATCAGAATCACCTCAAATAAAAAACAAAATGCTAGTTAAGAGTCCTAGAATCGATTTCTGATTTCATCAAAATGGGATGATTTTCGTTTAAGTTATGAAACTACAAAGACAGGTGTAAACACAAGTTTTTGAAATAGAGGATTTTGGCTCATTTTAGCCACATTTGTGACCATATTTTGGGAAATACTTATCAGAATCGCCTAATATAATAAGCAATGTGCTACATTTGAGTCCTAGAGTCCGACTAAAGTGAAAAATTTGTATCGAAATGTTTTTCCCATTATTCAAGAATTTAATATTTTGTAGATGATTTACAAATATTTATTAAATGTGACATACTCTAATAGTTAGACAACTTACATTGTGCATATAGCTGCAGGAGATATGTATTCTTTATCCCCACCGCATTGTTATAGTTGAGATCGACCTCGATTTCATGGACGCGATCCTTGAAGCGTAGTATCGGCACACGTGCCTCTATCAAGTTGAAATCTTTAAAAATTTCTGCGACAATGTAAAAAATTGTTAATTATATGTATATTTAATGAAAGGAAGGGAATAAAATAAAAATTGGGGTGGGGGGGGGGGTTGGGTAACCTGGAAATGTGCACGCAACTGACCTTAGAGACTAGTTTCGGGATACTTACGTAGGATCACGCTTTTATAGCAGGAGATAGTTAAGAAACGATGAAATTCAAAGACAAGTAAGAAAATTTCAGTTTGATATGTAGGGAAAGATTCGCTTTCATTTTGAGAAAGAGACAACCCGACTATGTGTGTCCTGCAACTTGCTTAACGGTACTTACCCTTATCCTGGATGATGGAATAAAAGTGTTTCAAAGACATGACCGCCTCGGCACGCAGCTCGTTGTGATAATGATGCTGTTGCTGATGTTGTTGCTGTTGATTGGGATGCTCCGGCAGCAGGCACATATCTATGTCCGAGGTGTCGGTGCCAAATCCCGTGATGGTGGAGCCAACCAGACAAATGCGATAGTGGACTAGTGTAGGCTGTAACTGGGATGAAATGAAGTAACATATACATAGAATATGATGTGGGCAACCTTCCCGCTTCATTGCACTCACTTGTACCCAGATGAATAGCCAGCGCCAGAGATCCATCTTCATCTTGAATTTGTTGTGGGTTTGCTGAGCGCCACGGTAACGTGTCCAAATATCCTTGGAGAGATTATCGTAACTGCAGTGGCAGATGAGCTGTTCCGGGTCCGTGGTCACCTCTGTATTACGTGCATATTTTATATAGCGATCCGGCGTCAAGCACATCTCATAGGTGGGGGTAACCGCGGGGGTGAACGCGGCAGCGACGGGCCACGTTGATGATGAACTGCAGCCATTGCAGCCGCCGCTGGTGGAACCAGAATAATGCGAATGATATGCGCTGTTCACCATCGGCATGTTCAGTGCCGGCGTTGTTGGCGGTGGTATATTAAATGGATATACTGGATGCATGCCGCCCATGTTGCCCATTATGGGTGAACACACTAGCTGAGATGAAGTGGATGTGGACGTCGGTGTAGGTGACACGGACAGCAGCTCCGTGGAGGTCATGCTGGCAAGCGAAAAGATGCTAACGAATTAGATATTCGAGAAGGTATCAAAAGGATCGGAGGAGCACTCACCGACTGTGGTTGCTGTTCCAATGCGACTCGCTGTTCAGCGAGCAGGAGCAGCTGGAGGAGTCTGGCGACACGGCGCGTTGCATTTTATGGTGTCCTTGATGGCAGTTGTTGTTGTTGTTGTTGTTGGTATTGCTGTTGTTGCTGTTGATAGAGCTGGAGCTGGAGGTTATCGTGGCTGATCCATAGTTTGCTGCATAACGCGGCGAACTGGAGTTGCCTTGATTCCAAGCTGAGCTACCGTTGTAGACATTATCGAAACTAAACAATATTTGCGGTGTTTGAGTCTGCTGTGATTGATGTGTTGGCTGTGCTTGCTGTTGCTGTTGCTGTTGCTGTTGCTGATGTTGTTGCTTGTGTTGCAACATATATGTTGGCATTGATGCATAGCTGCTACTATGCGTCCCCATGTTCATGGCTGCCACTTTATTGCCCGTGCTTATGTTGTTGTTGTTGTTGTTGTTGTTGCTGGCGGCAGCGGCTGTTATGGCCTCGTCCAGTTGGGAGCAGCTCAGCATATTGGTGGGCATGGTGGCAACATCCTGTGTCAAGGTGACTGGCGATGGTGACGGCATGCCAGGAGCATGCACCTGCAAAGTGGGCGGCGGCTGCATGCATAGGTTGTGCACAGCGGTTGCTACGCCATCAGATCCTATGGCAGCTGGACTGGTTGCAGGTTGCGGTTGCAGTTGCAGTTGCGGTTGCATGGTGTCGGTGTTGGTTGCGGTGTCAGCAACCGTTCCGACTGTTAGCGGCGGTGGCACTTCCATATCCATATTGACATACGTCAGATTATATACATTCTGATGCTCCTTGCTGGTCAACCCGTGGCCTTGATACGGATGCTGATGCAACTGATAGTATTCGGTTTTGGCTGAATTGCCGCTGGCAATGATGCCACTGCCAACGCCACTACCAGAACCACCGTTACTGCCACTCGTTGTCACCATATGTTGCATGCGTCGATGACTATATGTGTTGTCTAGGGACTTTTGTCCAGCTTGGCCGTTAAAGAATGGCTTCTTGTTGCGCCGATAGTTGGAGTTATGTGGATGATTGCTGTGGCCGTGAGGATGGTGCTGTCCCTGCTGTTGCAGTTGCTGATGCTGCTGCGGCTGTTGGTGGTGTTGTTGGTTATGGTGGTGTTGTTGTTGTTGTTGTTGTTGTTGATGGTGATGGTGTTGCTGATGATGTCCTAGCTGCATACGTTGATGTTGATGATAGCCGTTATAAACGAAATTGTTGCGAAATTTTGACTGATAGCTAGATGGATGTGATTGGTGGTGCTGCAGATTGGGTTTGACGACATCCGATAACATATCCGTTTGAAAGAACGCAGCGAACGTCAATTGCTTCGGCTGAGGATAATAGCTTTGATTATGCTCGGTCCTCGCTTCCACTTCCCGCTGTGATGTCGTTGACGTCGCGCCGCCAACCGCCGTTGATGACGATGATGACGTCTCCAAATGCTGCTCAGTTTTGTCCACAGACTTTGTGGAGAGGACGGTTTCCAATTGCTGCAAATAAATTCAAATCAGAATTAGTATGTCATCGATAAAAATCAGAGTGTTTTTGAATTGACAACTTTATCAACTGTAGTATACATACACGAAGAAGAAGACTAGACTTTTTTTGAATTGATTGCTTAGACCTAATCAAAATATATATATATATATATATATATATATTTTTTCAATTCTTCAAAATTCAGTGTAATTTTCATTTATTTATTTTAATCGCAGAAAACGGATATCCGTGGACATTTTTCGAATCTTCTTCAATTAACACATAGTACACTGGTTGACTTTTGGAGTAGACTTCAAAACTTATCACGCTCCCATTCCCTTTTCCTCAGATTTGGAATGTGACTTCGATATGTGAATTTCAGTAATGAGATCTTAGGAAACCGCCTAGTTAAGCGTATTATTCTAACGCGGATTGTCGAGACACAAAAAAAAAAAAAAAAAAAAAAAAAAAAAACGACACATGAAAAATATGAAGCAGATATACATATGTATATGATTAACGGGATGGCTGACAAGTCCCCGGTCTGACACATAGATGGCGTCGCTAGTATTGAATACATATTATTTTTATATAGTTCTAGGGAAATCAACAATAATTGATTGGTATCCAAAATTCAAACGTGGTGAAATGAGCACGGAGGACGGTGAACGCAGAGAGAGAGAGAGAGAGAGAGAGAGAGAGAGAGAGAGAGAGAGAGAGAGAGAGAGAGAGAGAGAGAGAGAGAGAGAGAGAAATGTTATTGATATTTTGGGGATTCCCAATTGACTCACCTCCTTCTGCTGAACTGTTGGCTGCTGTGGATAGCCTGTCTTCCAGAAGATCATGCCCTGTTGACGCGACTGTTGAGCTTTGCCCGCGTTGTTATTGCTGTCCTGCCGTGATGTTGTTTCTGCTGCTGCAGCTGCAGCTGCTGCTGCTGCTCCTGCTGTTGATAATGTTGCTACTGCTGCTTGCACTGTTGTTCTTGGCGACTTCTGTATGGCATCCTGTTGTTGTAGTTGCGGCTCGTCATCGTTATGTTTGCTGCTGCTGCTGGTGCTGCTGCTGCTATAGAATCCTGACGAGAAGGAGGCATCTGGTAATAGCGTGTTGCGTTGTTTTTTGCAGTTGTTGTTGTTGTTGTTGTTGTTGTTGTTGCTGTTGCTGTTGCTACTGCTATTAATGTTGCAGCTTGTCTTTAGCTGCAGTTTGGCGTTGCATTTGTTGCTTTTGTTGCCATCGCCAATGCTGTTGGTAATGTTGTTGCTGTCATTGCTTGGCTTGCAATTGATTTCATCAGCAACATTTTGATTCTTAATTAATATATTATTATTATTATTATTATTTGTTAATATATTACAATTGGATAATTGTGTTGTTGCCGTTGCTGTTGTTGCTGCTCCGGCTCCTGTTGAAGTGTGGCTTTGTTGCTGTTGATAGTAAGCAGACTGTTGTTGCTGCTGCTGTTGCAGTTGCAGTTGCTGCTGCTGTTGCTGCTGTTGGTTGCAATTGTAGCTGTTGTTGCTGCTATTTATATTATTATTATTATTGTTGTTGTTGTTGTTGTTGTTGTTGTTGTTGTTGCTGTTGCTGTTGTTGTGGTTGGCATTGGCATTGTAATATTTCTTGCGAGGAAAGTTATTATTGTTGTTGTTGTTGTTGTTGTTGTAGTGCGTATGTTGCTGCTGTTGCTGTTGACGCTTTCCATTCTTACAATCGCCGCCACTGTTGTTGTTGTTGTTGAACTTTGCTTGTCGCTGTCCACTTCCATTCTTGTTACCATTGTTATTGTTATTGCTGTTGTTGTATTTGTTGTTATTATACTTGAGTTGCCCACGATAATCCCTGTGCGGTGGCTGCTGCTGCTGCTGCTGCTGTGGTTGCGTTGTGGATGTTGCTGCTGTTGCTGCCGTGACAACAGCAACACTTGCAGTTGAAGTTTGCGTTGCAGTCGCAATCGCGGGACTGCCACCAACAACAACACCATTTGTGGACAACATCTTGGCTTCCGATCTGCTTGTGTACATTGCCAAAAATTTAGAATCCGGTAATTTTACTAATTTTGATTTCGATTTTTTTTTTTTTTTTTTTTTTTTTTTTTTTTTGGATTTCCTTAGCAGCCTTTATGCGAATCGAATTTACATATAAATCCTAGACATACATTCGTATATAAGTATACGTTTATTATTTAGTTTGAAATTATGTGAACTATTGCCTATTTGTATGTATTGTATATATTTCCTTTTTTTTTTATGAATTTCTGTTTTATTGTATTTTTATATTTGTTTTTTTACGTTTTTATATTTTTTAAGCGCACTTTCTAGTGTTTTAATTTCATTTACTTTGTGCAATTTATATTATATATTTAATTTTTTTTTTTAAATTTTTGTTTGTTTGTTTTTTTTTAATTTATTTTTTTTGTTAGAGCTACACTATTTTCATTCGCTTGTTATTATTTTTTTTTTATTATTATTTTGATTATTTGACTCGCTTGTGGTTAGACACAATTTATTAGCCACCACTGTACGAAAATAACTGTAATCCTTCTTCGTTTTAGCGCTTATATTTCGTGTTGTGTGAGCGAGTCAGCAATACCACCCGTTATTTAGGCTGCTGGAATATAAAAACAGATCCACTATCTTATTTTTAAAGTTTATGCATAGAAAATAGCGCGGAATTAAAACAATTATATACACCTCTACTTAACCACTTTATAAGTTATTGGAAATTATCATATATTTTGTAATCGCTCACCTTATATTGCATATAATTTTCGTTTAGCGCTTACGCTTAACGGTGCATATTCTTGATGTGCTTTTGATGCACGGCTCCGTCAAAACACGTATGTATGAACAAACAGCAAAAAAAAAAATAATCACAAAATTATGACATATTTAAAATTACACTAAAAACTAAAAAAAAAAAATTACTACCGCACCGCGTTCAAACAAAAATATCTGAACGGAGATGTAAAGCTACACCAACAACATCGATATGCTCGATAGTATCGATGTTTCAGTTTGTAGCCATCCGTTTTTCACAATCGATTACTCGATTGTTCTCCATTGATATAAAGATCAGCAAAATAGTCGAGTTTAAAAATAAATATTTTGTTTAAAATTAAATAAGTTGTACCACGTTTTCATTCTCAATTTATTTATTTAAATGATTACAATTCTATGTCATCATAAAGAACATTTAAAAATACTTAAGCCTTAGTATTTATTAAACAGAGTTTTCCAGTAAAGACGTGCCGGCAGCATAGAATCCCGTTTCATACAACTTGCATGCGTTATCCTAAATCGTATAATATTTTGTAGAATATAATTATTATGATGATAACAATATGCTATTCATGCCATACTTACAGAAAATGTGATCGACGCAAGCGCTCCAAGTAGCCATCCGTTGGCACGGCAGGCAAAAATATCTTCCGCACCAATCGAGGCACTTGGGGCTGCAGTTGCCTGGCCAACTTTAGATGCGTGTTGGCGGCACTTGCCACTTCGAAGATGCACTCCTCCACGCCCTTGTCATCGCCCTTGTTTCGCAGTACGCGCTCTTGGCTGACGCCATGCTTCACCAATATTTCTAGGGGTACACAGACGGCCTGTTGGCGACCTGTGTAGGGTATGGCACGGAGTAAAGTGACAATGCCGTGAGCCTTGCCCAAATGGGAGGCGGCATGATCCACCTGCACATCTTTAACGCCAGTCAGCTCCACAAGCAGATGCAGCAAAGAGGAGCACGTTTGCTCGGCATAATCCTCCAGTTCACGCAGCGTTTCAAAGGCCCGATTTGGAGGACGTTCCCGAGCAGTGACAAGCCTACGTAAGTAGATCTTATTCAGTTTATGTTTGGCCGCAGATTGCTTTAATTCCCGCAGTACCGGCTGATCCTTTACGTATGATTTACTAGCTTCCGATTCGAAACATTTGTCAATTGAGTCGTACCAGAACTTGAGCCGCATCTTCGAGATTTGTGGCTCATTAACCTGGCAACGCAGTCATATTATTTCCTTTAAATCCGAAAATATAATTGGGGATCCCACTATTTACCTGGGCACCCACAGCGCGTGATACCTCGACATTGAAAGCTCGCAGAGCGAATGCTCCGGGCCGTAGATCCTTTGGTAAAAGCAACGTACTTAGATAGTTTTCATAATCATATTTCCTGTAGAATTGCATATTTATTAGTATTAGTGTTATAATTATGTTAGCACATTTTGCAACTTACTGCACAAGACCCATGCAATATTTAGCACCAAACTTGTCCTCTCTGCTGATGGCATCCTTCGGTTCTGCAGACGGCTGATTTGTGTTTGATTGGTCCTTCAAAGGTTTGTGCGTGGCAGGATCACTTCTAGTCCCAGTGACATTACGTACAGCTTGATGAACATGGAATTGTCCATACTTGTTTTGTAACAGCCGCCGCATTTGTTATTTATTTTCACTAAACAGCCGTGCTCCGCACTTTACAGCGCTGCTCCACACTGGTATAGACCAACGTTTTAAATCGATAACTTTTAACAGATTTTGGTATAATTGAATTCTTTCGAAGCTTAAGCAAAATTTTTAGATATTTAATGGTATTTAATACTTTAAATTAAATTTTCGTGCTAAATTTACTTATTATAATGTTATTAAAAGAATATACAAGAGTTCGGAAGATTAGATTTAACTTGCAAGACCGATAAATCGATAAATCAGTTTTGGCAACTCTACCGCACAAACCCGTCACCGAGTTATATTTTTCTTGCCGCCATTCAAACGAGTGTCTTTCGGGCATTTTTTAAAAATTTGTGAAAATAAGTGTAAATTGTATTTATATTTAATAATTACAAGCGGTGAGTTCAGTATTTTGCAGTGCATAATCTATTTCTAACTGACTTAATTACTGTTACTTGCATGTAAGAACCGTCGATAGCTAACATAACGCTATGTTAACTAGCGTGTGTTTGTTTATTTACACGCATAACAATGATATATGCTTTATGGTTTCAAAATATATTTTTTGTTTAATATAGCAGTGGACTGTTTTTTTGTTATAAATATTCGTTTTAAATTGTTTGATTTATAACTGTAAGCTGCCTAAAAGTAACTACAAGTATTGTGAATTGGGCAACATGAAAAATGATTGCGTTGACATATGCATGTATTTTTATAAATAATGTAGAGGCCGATGGTGAACTTATTTTATATTTAATTGGTTTAAAGCATAAATTACCTTGTTATTGTGCTTTTCAAAATCGTGTACTCAATTTAAATTATAAAATTTAAGTAAAATCTCAAAAAAACTATTTTAGAGTTGCTAACCTATCAAAAAGTATGTGTGACCTTATCGGTTTCACATAGTTGGCAACTCTAAACGATTAATCGGTCGGTTTAACCCCACGGTCGATATCTTCATTACTTTTTTTTCAGTGCTCACTAGATTTTCGTGTGCACCAAAAATAAAAAGAATTGTAAAAACAAATGCATTATACAAAATAAAAATCAATTAATTATCGAAGTGAATGTGTATTTGTTGAAGCCCAATTAGTACAATTAACATTTGTACAAAAGTGTTTTATTAATTGTGTGCTCAAAGTAAAAATACATATGAAAAATCATTAACGCGATAGCAATAACAAAAAAATTATATATATATATTTATATATATATATATATATATATATATATATATATATATATGTACATATATATAAAATAAAAGTGAGCAACAACAAGAACAACGAATGAGTTCGTGTATGTGTGTGTGCTGTAACTGAACGGACAGCGAGCAACATACGGTACATAGAAAAGAGAGTCTATTTAAATTAGAATCGTGGGTCGACGGCGGCGGCGACGACAACGACAACAACGACGACATTCCATAACTCTTTGTTGCTGCGTAATCAACATTACTTTATGTACCTCATTGACATAATGGTGCAGCAGCATTCCCAGGACCAGGATCAATAGCCTAAGCCAAAGCCTGCAGTCGCAAAAAACCTATTGGCAAATAACATCGATTCGTGCCGTGCCGTGCCGTGCCCGTGCCTTGATGAGCAGCCAATCAGCGGAAGGGGAGAAGGAATCACGCGCCATCAATACGGAAACACGAACACGAAAATGTTAGCGAAATGCTAAGTTATCTACAATTATTATTTATTGGCGGGTCTACATTGGTATGCGTATGTGTGTCTCACTCTCACACACTCTCTGTATGTGTATTTGTATGTGCATGTGTGCGTGTGTGTGTGTGTGCTTGCACCCCATTTGGGCAGCTATACCCTTTCTGAGTTTTAAGTAGAAATTGCGCATACGCACGCGTTACCAGCCTATTAATTTAGCATATTATTAATTGATAGCTCTCCAGTCTTTGGCATATTGTTTCAGTTGCTGCTGCAGCTAATTGCCGTTTGTCCATTTTTGAGATGCGCAGAACAGGCGCGAGCGAGCGAGATAGCAACTGTTGACTTATCTACATACTTATCTACAACCAGACATAACATATACATACATATTTGTATTTGTAGATATTCTATATCGTGTGCATCTATTTATCCCGGTAATGCAACTGTCACATTTGTAATTTAAATTATGAAAATATTTACGTACACAAATATCTATATGTACATATATCTATTTAGTGGCGAATAATCAACTCGAGCCGTTGTATATTTTGTCTTTTGTTCTACAGCTTAGCTTAAGTTACACACGTATGTACATACGTACATATGTATGTATATGCCGATATATTTGTAGTGTTGACTGGTCTCCAAAAAACAGTCAAATAGAGCGTAGAAAACCGATAGAAAAAGGATATTAAAGAAAATATTTCAGTAATTTTATCTCATATTGTTGCTAAATTTATTTAAGATTAGAGGATATATTATCATATAGAAATGGTTATTAAAATTATTTTGAAACCCGATAGAAAAGAATATTCAAATATTCAACTAATTTTTCCTAAATATAATAAGGGCCGATGGGAAAGAGAATAATTAGATTCTAAAAATTATTTAGATAGTTTTATTACTTACTTATTATTTGCTGAATTCATGTTGAATATCTTGTTGATCGATAAAACTAAGGAAAGAAATCAAGGAGATGAAGTTGTTGACAGTACAGGTCTAGCCTTGAAAAGGCTGAAACGCCAGCACTGACATATTGTTAAGCTCTACACCCGCTGGCTGTGGTGGTCATACAGTCTGTGTGATGATGTTATTTAGTATGTGGGCAAGAGGTGGTGCGGTGGGTCGGGTGAGGGGGTGTGCGAATGTAGTGAAGCGTCGAAGGGAGAAAGTGGGGCAAACTACATGATACCCTCAAGGTTGTCGTCTCCAGCGACGCAATTGTATAACACCCCAGAGTTGCGGAATTCTGTTCTGTTTTCGTTAGCGCTTTGTTTAGTTTACGATATTCGATATACGATATACGATATCCGATGAAGTGGCAATTTGAGAGCCCCGAAGCTATCTTCTTCAAATGGGTTGCCGCTCGAATTCGATATATTATTTATGCTTTACTTTTCACGCGACTTGTATAAATAACGAAAATGATCCCATGAATGAATGAAATTTATATACTCGATACTACATCATATTTGGTTCTAAATGTATAGAGTTTAGTAATTTGAACGGTATTGTGGGTTGTTTAGCTATCTATATGAAACGTTGTTTATTCTGTTGTTATGTTGACACACATACACATACCTATAGATATACACATAACACAGTTGTGTAGACCCGCCAAGATACGGAATGGTCATGGTCCAATCTTTACTAATAAATTCTTACAGAGAACTGCAGCAAGCAACGAGATAACTCTCCCTCCACGCCTAAGCACACATCGAGATAAAGCTGCAGATAAGGCAAATAATATACTATATATACATAGATAAATACATCAGCCGGATATAGAGATTCTTGGCAAGCACACCTATATAGAGGAGCAGCCAAAGGAGCTGTGGTTGGTGGAGGTGCTGCATCACCATGGTGAGTACCAATCTGGTGGTGCCAGTGGTGCTGTGGGGACCAACGGCGCCGACTCACTGCATCTCTAGCGTATTCCTGTCGGATGATCAATGCACACTGGTCACCGGCTGCTACGATGGACAAATATGCCTGTGGCAAGTGGAGCCAACGACGTTGAAAATGTCGCCACGTTGCCTCCTGGTTGGACATTCGGCGCCAGTGCTGTGCTTGGTGCGTGCCTCGATGCTGCCAGAGAATAACTTTCTGGTCAGCTCATCAGAGAACGGTGAGATGTGCACCTGGGATCTGATCGATGGCAAATGCACGGAGGCTGTCAAGCTGCCACAGGTCCACACACAGATCCAAAGCTATCACACAGCAAACAGTGAGGATGTGCGTCTATTTTGCATTGGATACTATGCCGAGATCATGGTCATGGATCCCTTCAGTCTCGAGGTCATCTATGTGCTCAGCTCCAAGGTGAAACCGGATTGGATATCAGCGATACATGTGCTGCGTCCGATGCGACGCAAGGATGATGTTGTGCTGGCCATCACCACCACAGGCACCGTCAAGGTGTGGACACTGACCGGCAACGAGAACAAACACGCGGAGCCCATCTACGAAAATGAATCCAAGGAGATCCGCTGTCTCAACGCCATCACCATGAATTGCTGTGCTCAGAATCAGCGAACCGTATTGTTGGTCTGCACCAAATACTGGCAGATCTACGATGCCGGCGATTTCACAGTGCTGTGCTCAGTGATTGCTCCGGCCCGGGAGCGTTGGCAGGGCGGAGATTTCATCACATCGGATCGCGTGATGCTCTGGACCGACGAGGGCAAGGGATATCTGTACAAATTGCCCGCCAATTGCATACCGGACAACAAGGAGTTCCACTCGAAGAGCGTCGTCCGGGATGCCCCTTATCTGTATTATGTGCTGCAACATGCTGGCGACAAGGTGCTCTCCTGTCCGCCAGCCATGAAACTTTTGACCGGCAACCAGACGCACTTTCTGCTCCGAGGCGACTCCGAGGGCTACATCTCGGTGTGGAATGTGCCGGAGGTGCCGCTGGATAACATCAGTATACTGCAGGCCAAGCAGATGCCACCGCGCATTCAGAAGCCGCATGTCTGCACATCGCTGGTGGAGGCCTGGTCCATAATGGATCCACCGCCGGTGGGCATACTCGATCAGTTGTCGCGCATCACGGAGTCACCAGTGAAGTTAACCTCCAGCATTTACTTGCCGCAGCAGAGCCGTCTGGTGATTGGACGCGAAGATGGCAGCATCGTGATTGTGCCCGCCACCCAGACCGTCATGATGCAGTTGCTCGTCGGCATCAAGCAGAACTTTAGCGATTGGCCATCGCATCAGATACTTTATGGACATCGTGGACGGGTCAATTGTTTGCTCTGTCCATCGATGGTGCATCCTCGTTACGAGAAATCCCATCTGCTCTCGGGTGGCATTGACTTCGCCGTCTGCCTGTGGGATCTGTACAGTGGCAGCCTGTTGCATCGCTTCTGTGTGCATGCCGGTGAGATTACTCAGCTGCTGGTGCCGCCCGAGAGCTGTAGTCCGCGTATTCTCAAATGCATTTGCTCCGTGGCATCAGATCATTCGGTGACCCTGGTCAGTCTGCAGGAGCGGAAGTGTGTGACGTTGGCCAGTCGGCATCTGTTTCCGGTGGTGACCATTAAGTGGCGCCCTCTGGACGATTTCCTCATTGTGGGTTGCTCCGATGGCAGCGTCTATGTGTGGCAAATGGAGACGGGACATTTGGATCGGGTGCTGCATGGCATGCTGGCCGAGGAAGTGCTCTCCGCTTGCGATGAGCAGGCGCTTGAGGATGGAGGTGGAGGATCTGGGGGATCGGGTGGAGCGAATTCGGCCAGTGAGATGGGCATGGCCAATCCGGCGGTGCACTTCTTCCGTGGACTCAAGTCACGCAACATGAATGCCATACGACATGCCACACAGCGTGGCATCCACCAGTTGCAGCAGTTGCAAGGCCACAATCAGGGCAATTTTGATTTCCTGATGAAGCATCGCAGCAATCCGTTGGTCATCCAAGGATTACGCACCAATCCCAAAGATGCGGAAAGTCACATACTGTTCTTCGACATTGAGGGTTTGATCTTTGAGCTGCACAGTGAGGAGTATGCCCAGATGACGCCCGCCACATTGGAGGCTTTGGGTGTGCACCTGCAAAACCCCAAGGATGGCAAGTCCATGCACATCGATGCTAGCAAGAAGATCAACGAATTCTTTATTAAGGTGAAGAATAAGGCGGTCGACGTGGAGAAGATCCTGAAGGACAAAGATAAGCACGGTCTCGTCCAGAAGTTCAAGGAGAAGACGGAGATTGTTGAGAAGAAGGTACAGGCCAAGGTGGAAAGTCTCCAAAAAGCAGTTGAGATGCATGACGAACAGCAGCAGGATCTGAAAAGCAAAATTGCCTCCAAGATGGAGGTTACCCATGTGATGGAGGTGGCCCAGCTGTTGCTCTCCCTATTGCACTCCTGGGGCCTGGATCCACATTTGGACAAGGTGTGTGAATCCCAATTGGGATTGCTGCGTCCCATTGTTCCCATCTCATATGGTGTGCTCTCCAAGGCCGGCTACATGTCCTTGCTGTTGCCCACGTGGCAGAACAACTATTCCATACCAGCGGATCTGCTCCAAATACCCTCCACCTCCAAGAAGCGGCCATTGCCCGAGGAACTGCTGCGCCTAGAGCATCTGACGGCCATCTTTACGTCGCGCTTGCACTGGGAGCTAAGCACCACACTGACCTCCAATCATATACTGGCCCTGGTGGCCATGTCCAACACACTGATGTCGATGAGCGCCGCTTCCTTTCTACCGGATAGCGAGAAGCACAAGAAGCTGCAGCGCCTAGCCCAACGGGCCGAGTCAACCCTGAGCAACGAGGAGGAGCGAGAAGAGCTGCTCGCCCATCACACCTCACAGATTAAGCAGGGCTGGAGTCTGCTCTCCACCCATCATTGTTTCCTGTTGCCCGACAAGATTGAGGCACTCGAACCGAAGAAGTTCAAGCGGCCCCAGGTGGAGATGATGGTCAAGCGCTGGCAGCACCACTGCATCGAGATACGTGAGGCGGCCCAACAGATTCTACTGGGTGAGCTCACCCGCATGGGCAAGAAGGGACGCAAGCAGTTGGTCGAGAGCTGGGCACAATATCTGCCGCTCTACACGCACACGGAACCAATTGTGGGGGCACAGCAGGTGGCCGCCCTCATAGCCAACAACCAGGGTGGCGGTGGTGGTGGCTCCGGTGGTGGTGGTGGTGCTGGCGGTGGCAATTCATCGATGATGGGCAACGGCAGCAATTCTATGGGCGGGCAGTCGATGGGCGGCGGCATGACTGGCAATGGCAACGGTGGTGCTGTGGATGGCCATCAGGATGAGGACTACGAGGAGGAGGAGGAGGAGATCATACGCAAACCGTCCAGTCTATCAGAGCTGAAACGGAAACAGACAACAGCTGTCATTCTACTTGGCGTGATCGGCGCTGAGTTCGGTCAGGACATCTCCCAGGAGTCGCCCAATCATCGGGGCAGCATCGGCGGCCCCGCAATCCCCGAACGCCGCAAGTCCTCCGTAGTGGAGGGCTTCGGCATCGCCAACAATTTGGCGCGCCTTACATCGATGGCGCTGGCGCATCTTCTATACGCGCCGCCTTCGCCCAAGTTGCCGCAATACACGCCGTTGCGTAGAGCGGCGATTGATCTGTTGGGACGCGGATTCACCGTCTGGGAGCCGTATCTGGATGTGTCCAAGGTGCTGCTGGGTCTGCTGGAGATCTCGTGTGAGGGCAAGGCGGTGCCCAACCTCAATTACAAGTTGCCGTTGACGCCGCAAGCGGACGCGTGCCGTACCGCGCGTCACGCACTGCGTCTAATCGCCACCGCCCGTCCGGCCGCCTTCATAACGACGATGGCACGCGAAGTGGCACGCTACAACACGATGCAACAGAACGCGCAATCGATCAACACGCCCCTCACCCAGTCTGTGCTGTACAAGGCCAAGAGCGAGATACTTCAGTGCGTGGAGATGCTGATCGATAAAATGCAATCGGAGATTGCCGGACTGCTGGTGGAGGTCATGGACATTGCGCTGCATTGCGTCGACAGCAATGAGCTGAAGAGTCGCGGTCTCGCCGAACTCTGTCCGGCGATATGCAAGTTCAATCAAATCTCGCACTGCTCGCAAACGCGCCGAATCGCAGTGGGCGCCAACAGTGGCAATCTGGCCATCTACGAGCTGCGCCAGAACAAGTGCCAGATGATACCCGCCCATACGCATCCAATAACCTCGCTCGCCTTCTCGCCCGATGGCAAATACCTGGTGTCGTATTCGTGCGCCGAGAATCGTTTGTCATTCTGGCAGACCAGCACTGGCATGTTCGGGCTGGGGCAGTCACAGACCCGATGCACCAAGGGCTATTCCACGGCGCCCATACCGGATGTGTCGCGTCTGAATCCGATGCGGCTGGCGAAGCTCGTCTGGATTAACAATCGTACCGTCACCCTGATGCTAGCTGATGGCTCCGAGACTCGATTCAATGTCTAAGCGGTGGAGAGTAGAGTCAAGTGTGTAGAGACCAGTGGAGAGTTCAGTTTAGTTCATTTCAGTTCAGTTGAGTTGAGTTGAGTTAATGAAGTCACTACTGTCGTTGTTAGGCCACAAACTGAGCAGCCGAGCTGCATACTATTTAGGCAATCAAGAACGCGGACTTCAAAAGCGAGCGACAAGATCACCAACAAAACAATAACAATAAATATCTATATATATATATATATTATGAAAAACAAAATATTTAACGAATATAGAAGAGATATTCCCAATTTAAAGAATCGAAGGAGCGAGGCGCTGTCAACATAAACAGCTACAATAAATGCAAAATGCAATACACTGAAAAAAAATATATATATAAAAAATAAATATTTATAAAAACAAAACCCTTATATATATATATATAACACAAATAGAAAGAAAAAAATGCTACAGTTTGTTATTTATTATGTATATTAACTATTTGTATTTGTATATGTATTTTAATTGCGATTTTAAAACATTTCTCCTTTTATCGGCAAACATTGTTTCAAACTTATTCGAGTTCAGAAACCGCAGCAGCTGTTTAGACTTCTTAGCTTGTATTTTGAATTTTATTCTTTAGCCTAAGGTTTAGCTTCTACAAAGGGGATTAGAGTCCTACCAAAAAAAAAAAAAAAAAAAAAAAATGAGAAGATAAAAAAAGAATGAAATGCTTATTGTTTTGTTGTTATAACTATTACAATTAAATATGAAAATAAATAATTAAAAAATACACAAATATATACATATACGAAATTGGAAATGCAGCTGTACATTTGTTTATAAGAAATGGAATTGATGTCAGACGAGTAAAGGAAAGAGAAAAAAAAATGGGAAAACATAAACAAAGATTGTATGTTGTTATTAAAACTTATACTATTACCATTATTATTACAATTACAATTATTATTAATATTGATATTGATATTTGTTATGCCTAAAGTATTGTTATCTATCTACAACATGTAAAGCAAAAGTTATACACCATTTATGAATGAAACTTGCAACGTTTTGTTTCCTTTCTCTAAAATATTACATGCCTATTTCGATTTCTGTGTGTATACCACCTATATGTATATCTATCTTTTTTTTTTTTTTTTGTTTATTTCTTAATTTGCAAACTTTAGTTAATTATTAACCACACATAGAGCACGAATGTCTCTCGGCAGATTTAGAACTTGACTGTATTTATAAACTGAATATGAATATAAATCTATAAAGAGAAAGACACACACTTATTACACACATAAGTGAGCATATAAATTGTATTTCTGCTTAATTTGAATATTATGAACATATACGTATGCTGTATGTATATTCGAGGTCCTTCAATCAAAGTATTACAAAACGAAAAAAAAAAGAAACAACTATAAATATAAAATATAAATAAATTCAACCAAAAATGTGCCAATTTCATTGCTCTACATATATCATATTTATTCCATTTTTAATACATTTTAATATTAGATTTCCAAAGAAAAAGATTTTCAAATTTGATCATTTTACATAATAATACTAATAAAACATTTTATTAACATGCTGCGCATATGACTGTCGATGGAATAACAGTACAGTGGCATTCTAAATAATTTGCCATAGAATTATTTTTTAGGTTAGAAACTTAATTTGTCATAGAATTTAAACTTGTTAAACCATAAAGCTTGTGCGTAAATCATTCGATATCTATGAGACAATAAGACAGCGATTAGTATTTTAGCTTATCTCCATCCTTGCCAACCAAACTTTTAAACCGACATTATAATAGCACGTGTCATTTTGACAGTTACCGTCGATTGCTTCCTTCCGTTGCCCTCTGTTATTATAAATGTCTGTTAGCTTTCCAGATGCTGACTGTTAGTTTGACAGTTGCTGCTCTTAGTTTGACTGTTTCCTGCTGTTATTTCGACGAATTTGATCACTGACCAAATAACATATGATACCCCATTTCATACATGTACATATGCGGTTTTCGGACAACAATTTCTTGCGAGAGGTCCCAGCAGAGTTCTTCATTCAAAAAAAAAGAAAAAAAAAAAAATAATAATAATAATATGTGCATATGTAGTTTGTATGGAATTATTATAAATATTCTTTTTATGGTTTATGCATAGGAAAATTTTCATATTCAATAAAAAATAATAATAATTGTTGAGAAATTGGTTTCAGGAATTCAACATTAAATAATTATTATTGGTGGAAATTTTTTTCTGTAATTTAAATAAATTATCACCCATCCAATCATAATAATGAAGCTATAAAATAGTAGTTCAACACGAATGACATTTGAAATTATAATAGCGAACGAAGAACTTTTCAAGCTGCCCCCGCTTGAAGAAAAAGTCTCTGGCAAGCCAGAAATAAGATTTCAGAATTCAGAAAGTCTGGTCAGTAGCGGTTCAATTGTTTCCTCCTGTCATTTGGACCGATCACTTCCGTTCTTTTTGATTCTTATCGTGATCGTGGGCGGTCGCTGTCTAGTAAGAGCTTGCATAAAGATTTTTAGGTTATATGTGTATGTACGAATATATATGTTTTGTTTGTATATTATGTTTTGAATCACTTTTTTTTAGTTTATTATTATACAAAACTTAAGTGTGCAATTAAACTTTTATAGGCTCTCCAGCTAGCAACAGATGGGTAAATTTACCGAAAAGGCGGCCACGAGACCTGCGGGTACACGTGGCAGACCCAGAAAAGCGGTCGCAGCGGCACGAAAAGTAGCGAGGGTTTCCAACGATGATGGCAACGAAATGCCCACCAGCACGAGCAAATCTCAAGCAAATTATAAAAAACGTGATAGCGCAGATGACAGTGAGCCAGAGGTGGAGGAACCTGTAGGTGGGACGATTGCAATAAATGAGCAGACGCCGGAGGAAGATGAGCCCAATGAGGCGGCGGAGAGCAGCAATACCGAGGAGCAAGTGGAGCCGCCTTCATTCAGTCTGGCCACGTTGGGCCTGCAGCGCGTGGGCAGCGCCCCGCCTCCCAAGCCGAAAGTGCAGAAGCCGCCGATCTTGACGCTAAATGCACGTGGCATGCCAGCACGTATTCGCAAACGGAATCCACTGTTTTTCGACGAAAACATCATCAACGATGACAAGCCGCTGCGGGTTAGTCTTGCCCCCAAGAAGCTGTCCACACGTGGATTGCCGGACAGCCCCGGCAAGTTGCAGATGTCGCCAGCGAAGGTGCTCAAGAAGCGCAAAGGCGTCGTCTCGCGTTATATGCGATCCACGGATGACGGTAATGGTAATGGCAGTGGCAGTGGCAATGGCACCTCATCCGACAACCTGGCCAGCTCGGATGGAAATGCGGAATCTGTAACTGGCGGCAAACCGAGAAAATCCGTAGCCAAAACGTTGTTACTGCCGGCTGCCTCATCATCCAAGGGACAATCTCACTCGGGCCGCGGCGCCAACAGTGGTGCGAAGAGTGCCGCTGCTGCCGCCGCCAAGGCGGCCGCCGAGGATAAAGTCCACAGCGCCGAAGCTCTGGCGTCGGGCAACAAACGTCTCGGACAGTCGATCGGGCTGCGGCTGCGCAATCTGCTGAAGCTGCCTAAGGCGCACAAGTGGGCCATAGCCGAGTGGTTCTACTCGTACATAGACAAGCCGCTGTTTGACTGCAAGAGTGAGTTCCTCAACCAGATGAGGGATTTGGCCCCACAGCTCGGCACGCACAAGCTCAATCGTCACGAATGGATGTACCTAAGGTGGCGGATTGGGCGGCCACGTCGCTGCTCGGCGGCGTTCTTCAGTGAGGAGCGACGCGAACTCGAACGTAAGCGGCAGCTGATGCGGACGCTGCAGTCCTGCAAGCCCGGCGAACTGAAGGACACCATGGTGCTGATGGATATGCCCGACAAGATACCGATGCCATTGCCGCTGGGCACCAAAGTAACGGCTCGCCTGCGAACGCCGCAGGATGGCATCTTTGGGGGCACGGTGGCGGCGTATGATTCCGTGAATGCCATGTACCGCGTTACTTTCGAGCGGGCGGGATTGGGCACCCAGTCCATACCGGACTTTGAGATCGTGTCGGAGAATTTCCATGAGATGCTGCCGGTGCACAGCTTCACCAAAGACTTCCGGCCCAATCTCATGAGCATCTACAACACTAATGGGCTCGGCTTCACCACAGATTTGGGCTACACAACCAACCTGGCAAGCAGCTTCCAGAGTAAGTGCCAAGCTCTAGCGGCGGCGAACTCCACGACCGCCGCCACTGGTATCGAATCTGGCGCTGGCATCACGGACTCCCCGACAGCGAAGCATCTGCCCAATAGCAATGCGGCGGCGCGCAATGCGCTCAGCATGAAGCTGAACAAGAGTGATCCGCTGCTGGGCCAAGATTCTATCAGCGAGAGTCCATTGAAGCAGCAACTATCGCGGAATCATGGCTACTCCCCGGAACTGCTGAAGCATCTGGTGCTGCTGCAGAACTACATTGCTCTGAAAAAGGCCAAAGTGGATCGTCTACGCGAAATGAATAACACCGCAGAGATGGGTATGGGGGAATTGCTGGAACCGCAAAGGTCAGGTGACCGCAGCCGTAAGGTGGTCATCCGGGATGATTTTCAACGGCGATACGCCTCCAATATCATATCGTTGGAGCGCATCAATGTCGGTCTGGGAGATGAGCTGGCCAAGGTGCAGGAGCTCTCCGTCAGTCTGACCCGCAATCCCAATGTCCAAGCCATGATATCGCCAACGCTGCTGCGGGAGGAGTGCCGTGCCAAGGCCAATATAGCTGTGGATGAGATCGCCAATGACGTTGTCAAAAATGAACGTATGTTGGGTCTGGTTAAGAATCTCGCCACATTGCTAATGGTGGCCCAGAGATTTGAGGGCGGCTCGGATTCGGCCGAGGTTCATAAGGTGCTGGAAGGTTGCCTTGAGGAGGTTCGCAGCAATCTCATCAGCGCCGACAATGCTGAGCACTTCGTTAAGAATGTGCAGGTTCGACTCCATTACATTGTCACGGACATCAATCGGAATGTGGAGGAGCGAAACTTGAATCAATCCTCCATGCGGTCACCAAAGTCAGAATCCTCCGAGGAGACTGCAGATACCGCCGCTAGCAACAAGGCAGACGATGAAATGAACCGAGAGAATGTCGATACGAATGCAAAGAAGGACCAGCATCTGAGGAAGGAGCAGGTCCAGGATACCAAACCAAAACCTGGTGTGAAGAAAGATAAACTCGAAAAAGTCGCAGCTGCTGTAGAGGATGACTGGCATATAGAACCCATGGAAGTGGATAGTGACCATTCTGAAATATCTGAACTCAAGAAGAAGAAGTTGGACGACGATGTTGCTGAAGATGATCCCGATGCTGATGCCGATGAAGACGCCGTGGAGGGGGGCGCTGAGGGCGAAACAGATGGTAATGTGGAGGGCGAGGCGGAAACTGAGGGTTCGGATGCCGCTGACATATCAACAACATCGTTGGCAGCATTGGATGCCACAGACGCGGATCCATCCGCATCCGACACTCAAATTACAATTGAGTCCATGAACGAGTTTGAGGACGATGAGAGCCAAGATGAAGATAAACAGACAGCGGAGCGTCCAGAGAGTCCCATGAGCACCCAATAACCAGTGCTGAAGAACCATTTCTATACGATAAGTAACATACAGTAGCTATAACCCTTAACTAGATTGTCGTTTACCAACACTTTTTTTTCAAAAATATGGTATTTAAGTGAATTACCAGCAAATTATACATATACATGCATACATATAAATAATACAACAACAAACAAATTATATATATATTTATATATGCATACATACAGATGTATGTATATATAATTAAACAATTGCAATTTATATATTACATTGAAAATCTCCACACGAATTTGAATGAGGTGTGAAATCATTTGACATGAAGACCATTTAAATTTTTGTTTTTAATTTAAAGTTTTTATTAACTAATCAAAGATTTCAATTTCAATTCTATTGTAAAAGTACACACATAATGCATTTTTCTACATTTTGATTTGACCTTTCACATAGATGAGGAATGGCCACAATATGTGAGAAACTAAGAACTTTATTGGAGGCATAATATATACATTTATATATATATTTACATTTTATATAAAGACTTTCAATGAATTTTGATTTCGCCTTATAAATATAAATATATATAAATAATTTTTTTTTTTTTTTTGCTTTATTTTTAAATCATCTTGGAGGTAAATTTAAGTTTTATTAAATAGTTTATATTTGTTTCTATTCAAGCTACATATATGCATATATGTATAAAATTATATTTTAGCCACAATTCATACATTATAATTCAAGATTATACAATTCATTTAAGTGTACTGTTTCCTTGAAATTAATAAAAGATTTGCATCAACGTTCTGTTAATAAAAAGTTGAAATGTGTTGGATTTTTCGAAACAATTATTATATCTTTCAAAAACTGCTTCTATGCGTTATTCTCTCTGCTAATAAAATAAACTCTGTATATCCAATAATAAAAATATAGTTTATTCGTATTACAAGATAGTTAACATAATCATAATAATAATCTATTCATCGTCATCATCATCGCCGTCTTCGTCGTCCTCCTCCTCCTCGCTGGATTGGTTCAACCAGTCCACAAGCTTGGCGAGACTCTGACGCAGTGCGGCATGTTCATCCTCATCGAGTTGCTCATACCAGGCCTTTATGGCATCCTCGGAGACAAAGTCCTTGTCGTAGAGATAGTGCACCACCTGCGAGATCTTTTCGCGCACTAGAGCATTCTCCTCACAAATGTCCTGGAAATGCCCGAATGCCGAATTAATTGAATTGAATTAGACATTGAGTTGAGATTGAACCTACTTCCAGTGCCTTGAGGCAATCGAACATGGCGTCCTCGCTCTTGATATAGTTGGACACAACTGGTCCCAGCTGCTTAAAGGCGGCATTGATGGCCGCCATCACATTGTTGTTGGCTGGCTCAATGATGCTCTCCATGCCAAATACAGCCTTGACCACGTAGAAGTTGACCTCCTTGAGGGACATGTTGTAGGCATACCGAGATGAGTTTATCTCGAGTATGAGAAAGTCTGGATTGGATTTCTCATGGAAGCCGCGTGTCAGCGAGTCTATCACCTCCATCAGGAATACTGCAAGCACATGTATTACATTTAAACATAATTCGCGAAGGATCATCATAAATTACTATTTGTGTCATCTGGCAATGGGGTTGCCAGCCGGGATTCATCTCCGTCTTCGTCATCGCTGGAGTAAACGAAGTCACTTGCATCGTTTGCCGGGGATCGAGCTGAGCTTGGCAGCAACTCGTCATCGGAATCGGAAGCCTCTGGATCGCCAATTGTCAGACCGCTGACGATATACGCCTGGGATCCAATTGCCTCCAGATAAACTGAAAGTACGCCTACTGTTAACATACTGGATGTTGGACATGTGTATATTGTATGCCTGGATTACCTTGTTCGTTCTCCTCGGTACGCTGTGTGCTGGGCGAGCTGGTGATCAGTGTCCTGATGATCTTGGTGTACTGGTGCAGTATGCAATTGGCGCCAAGGACACTGCCATTGGTAATGGTACAGTTCTCATTGATGACGGTACCAGCTCCGATCACGCAGATATCGAGCACACAGTTATCCTTTATGGTGGCATTGGACATGATGATGGCATTTTTCAGCTGACAGTTCTTGCCAATCCGGCAGTTCGCACCAATGACACTGGAGGTGATGATGGTGCCGGCGTCGACATGGCTGCCAGCCTCGATCACCACATTCTGCCCCAACGCCACCTTGGTCACATTGGCGTCATGACTCTTGTAGATATTATCCTTGTAGAAGACATACTGCTGCTGCAGCTTATAGACGCCCATGTCGGGCACCAAGGGGTACGCCCAACGGCTGATGATGTCCCGGGTGACCAGATAGTAGGAGAGCCAGTTGTTCACCTTGTGGGCATACTGAGCCGGCGGCAGCAGTTCAACGTAGATGCGACTGTCGAGCAGCTCCTCGTTGATCAGCAGTCCCCTTACAAAGTCGTCTCGTGTTTGAAAGTCGAAATTATCACTGAACAGCGATAGCATCGACGGCGAACCGATGGCTATCTGTGGATCCAGCAGATTATGATGAAGTGTCACACAGGAGTTGCTGAGGAATATATCCAGGGGCAGCTGGAAGCGTTTCTCCTTCTGATTTAACCGCAGCCGCTGATGGTAGTGCAGTCGGGAGTTATTCTTGTCCATGGCAATTAAGAGCTCGTTGCCCGTGGTTCCATTGCTGGAGCACTCCTTGAACACCAATGTGGCAGCGGTTCCCTTATCAAATTTGGCTGTCCGCTTGTGCTGCTCGAGCACCGGCCGCAGATCGGCATTGGTCACCGTATCCGCGCCCAGCAATATGAAGTTGCCACGTATCAAAGCTTTGGCGTCCAGGTCCCGCATGGCATCGCCAAAGCAGAGACATCCCTCGCCGCCCACCACATGCACCGTCATCTTGAAGGACCAGGAGGCGTATGTGGCGATGCCCTGCCTGCGAATATGGTTTACTTATAGTAGGAGATGTGAGGAAACTATTCGGGAAGCAACTCACTTGATGTGATCCCGGACATCGTTCAAAAATAGGCTGGCGTAGACGAAAACCTCCTCGACACCGCTGCGATTCAGAGCAATGAGAGCATAGTCCAGCATACTAACATTAACCAGGGGAATCAGCGCCTAAATATATGAACATAATTATACCTATTGGCCATAAATTAACATGCTCCGAGCCACGCACAATGTGCATAGAGTTAATTTGTTATTACATATGTATGTATGTATTTTAGTACAAACCGTAGAGGCCTCGTCGGAGAGCGGTTTGAAGTTCCATAAATTATTATCTGCAATTAGCACGGCTTGAACGATTTCTTTCTGGAATTGTGACATATTTGCAAATTAAACTAAACCGCAATACGAATTGCGTGCAAAACAAATGTAACGAGGGAATTCAATATCGAAATGATTTCGGTGACCAGACAACAACACTGTTTGCTGGCAGTGTTAATTAATGGCCAAAGTAGTTCTGCAGCCCTGCGCTATTGTTGCCAATTTAATGCGATTTTTAATTATGTTCAAATAAAAAAATTCAACAATACCGTGTTTTTTCTTCTGTATTTATTCCTTTGACATAAACAATGTTCAAACATTAAACAATCAATGGTATTTTTACAGACAACAAGACAATCGATACTATCGATAGCTGAATCAATTGGCTGCCACCACTATTTTGACGTTGGTATTTAGTGCTATCCGGGTGTTTGGACCAGCAGCTTATTGTTGTTATTATTAACATATTTTGTTTATTTTGATCTTGGGGCAATTATCAGGTAGAAAATAAGTGTTATTAAAATATAATTTAGCTAGCGTATTGAAATGGCATTTACACAACGAAACTGCAACTGAAATCGAAGACTGATGTGGACTCAACACAATTATCGTCATCGTTTCCAATAGCTGTTCTATGACTGTACAACAATAAGAACAACAACAGCAACGAAGGTATCAGCAGCAATAATAACAACAACATTTCTCAACACGCCCACACCCACCAAGACAAATAGAAATGCAAGCCAATCCAGCGAAAAGCAAATAAAGAAAAACGCGCTCCAAGCAGCATTTTATCGATCATCGTCGTGGTCAAGTCACGGTCTCGGTCTCGGTCTCGGTCTCGGTTTCGGTATTCGTCTTCCTATATCCATTATCTACATCGTATGTGCATCGGCATTAATCCGCAAAACAACTGGTGTGAGGCGTAGCGACAATAACTAAAAATACAACAAATTGTAAATTGAATATACAACTAGAAAAGACGACTCGCTGTGTAAGCGTCACAGGTGAAACCCAAGTGTCTCCAAAGTGTCACGTTTCCCAGCACCCAAAATTTCACTCGCAACCAGCAAAAAAGGAACAGTCCCAATTCCGCTCAGCAATGGAACGGACCGTCAATTCCCACGATGACGTTGATTCTGCGACGGGGAAGAGCACAGAGAAGACCACAATGCAACTGGTGCAGCAACGATTCAAGCCTGATGAGACAGTACACCTGGTGAGTACATTTTGTGTGGACACAATACCACAACTCCGACTACTAGCTGTCTGTCTCATCTAGAGATTATCATGTGATTTTCTCAGGATTTGCAAACTAATATTCTTAAATCAAAAAATTATTAAATATACATATGATAAAATTTATTTTTATTACTAAAAGATTAATAAAAAAAAAATCAATCATTAAAAATAATTTTATAAATTTGATAAAGATTTGCATATTAATTGACAGTTGTAGCATACCGACTCACTTAATCCCAGCACATTTTATTATTATTTGTTTTATTTTTGTTGAAGAAATTCTTATCTCTGATTTTTTCAGATATTCGAGGCATATCAGATCAAGGAGCAGGAGCATGTCGAGGGGCTGCTGACGCTGGTGTCATCATCGACGGGCGGCACCTATGCCCTCATATCGTTTACTTTCCTGCGCACTCCTCTGACCTCCAGCAATGATCTGAAGATAAGCAATGTGTTTCCCATCAATAACAATTTCAAGCTAACCAACGGTAAAATTGCATATAATTGCAATATGTATTTTCAATTTATTATTTATTTATTTTTGTCTCTTGTTTAATTTTTGGTTTTGGTTTTGGTTTTGGTTGTGTTCTTTTCCAATAATATGTGTGATATGCGCTTAAAAATTAATGATTAGTTTTCTTTGGCTGGAGAGCAGATTGCATGGGATCGATAACGCCGCAACAGTTCGACCTCTCCACAGACGATGATAGGGCAACGAAGTATTATTATCATCCACTGAAGACGGACGTGGCGTCCGCAGACTATGAAACGTTCTTAGCTAAGGTCTACTCCTGCCAAAGAGAAATGCTGGACTTTGGGGCGTCTGCGGACACTCCGCTGCACTTCAAATGGATTGACGACTATCGTGAGATTGGCGAGTTGAAGCAGGAGCTCAAGAAACGGGAGAGCCTATATATTGTCTACGAGGACATCAAGTATGTACTGTCCACTTAATCTACACTCTTGACTCTTGACTCTAGACTATACACTCTCATTCTGTCGTAGGATCTATTGTGGCACTTGGAATGTTAATGCGAGACCCTGCTGGGATAACAATCGGACGCTGCGACCTTGGCTGGCATGTGGCGAGCATCCACCAGACATCTATGCAATTGGACTGCAGGAGCTGGACGCCACAGCCAAGGTTATGCTCAACATGCAAGTCTGCGCCGCGCAATGGATGTAAGTGTGGGACTGGGAGTCAACTTCTGATAAGGCAATGAATGACTTCGTCTGTCTCACTATATCATGGGGGAGATTAGTTATGTAGTACCTTATCTCTTTGCTGTGAAGTGCTCCCTCGTCCCCATTTCTCTTGCTCGCTGTAATCTCTCATAATAATATGCTATTTTTCTTGTGGTAGACGCAAGATGTTGGACAGTCTTCACAAAGACGAAGGTCTCGAATATGAGGAACTGGAATCGGTTCGCTTGGCAGGCATCATGCTGACCGTGATTATACGGAAGGAGCTGCGCCATCGAATACTCCGTTGTTGCAAGAGTTCTGTGGCGCGAGGAGTGTTCAATACGCTGGGCAACAAGGGGGGAGTCGGTGTCAGCTTGCAGCTAAATGAGGGGAATATATGCTTTGTGAACTCGCATCTGGCGGCGCATATGGAGCATGTCGCGGAACGTAACGATGACTATAAAAACATAGAGGAAAGCATGAGATTTGAGCAGTTCCGTACGATAAGCGACCATGAGTAAGTGGAATCCCAATGGTGGTCAATTATGAATCCCAATTTATATAATTTTCGTATTATTTTGTTATTAGTCACATCTTCTGGCTGGGTGACCTCAACTATCGTATTAATGAGGAGCCACCTGGCCAGCTGCGACCGTCGCCGATGAGCAGCCTTGAAAAGATCGAGTTCCAGCTGCAATACGATCAGCTACGCAACGAGATGAGTCATCATAGGTGCTTCAATGGCTATACAGAGGGTCCCATCAAGTTTCTGCCCACCTACAAGTACGATGTGGGCACCGATACCTTCGACACAAGCGAAAAGGCCAGAGCACCTGCCTACTGTGATCGCATCCTGTGGAAAGGCAAACGGATCGAACAGTTGGCGTACAACAACGTCATGGAAATACGCCAGAGTGACCATAAGCCCGTCTATGCCATATTCAATGTGAAGATCAAGACACGTGATCATGTTAAGTACAAGCGCGTCCAGGAGGAGGTCCTCAAGGCGGTCGACAAACGCGAGAATGACAATCAGCCGCAAATAACCATCGAGAGCACCATCATTGATTTTGGACAAGTGCGCTTTAACGAGCCCGCCATCTTCCACTTCAACATCTACAACGATTGCGCCCGGCAGGTGGACTTTGAGTTTAAAGTCAAGGAGGGGCCACTGAATGACATCTGCGAGAAGTGGGTGACGGTGGAGCCACGCTCCGACAGCCTCATGATTGACTCCGCGCGTAGCATTAGACTTCGGCTAATGGTGGATGCCAACTCCATAACCGATTTCCTCCGCAAGATTAGCGAGGCCAAGGGCAAATGTGACATCGATATACTCATATTGCATGTCAAGTCCGGCCGAGACATATTCATCACATTGACCGGGGAATTTCAGCCCAGCTGCTTTGGCCTCTCCATGATGACACTGTGTCGCACCGTCTCCCCCATCAGTGAGTACAAGCAGGATGCACTTAAAGCGCTGGTAATTATTATTTGTCATAAGATTCTAATTACGTATGTACAAATTGAAACAAATTTGTTTACCTACTTAATGAATCATTATATTCATTAAGTAGCTCTTAAATAGTAACCTTATCTTTCCTAATATTAAGTTTCTTTTGATATGTCTTTTTTTTCCTCAGATAAATGACGTTTCTTCACATTGCGTTGTCTCGATGCCTAGAGAATTCTTTCTGCTCATCGACTATCTGCACAAGCAGGATAATAAGGTGAAGGGCATCTTCCAGAGCTACGATCGCGGACACCAGCTCAGCAGCCAGTTCAATGCGGTACGTGATTGGCTGGACAATTGGTCGGATGATGAATTCCGTGAGTTGACTTCTCTGGATACGACTCGGAAGTGTTCAAATTAGTCTTATGCGTATATATTATATACATATATTGTAGCGGGGACACCACAGACAGCTGCCGAGGCACTGTTACTGCTACTGGATCTGACTGAACAGCCACTGCTGGAGCCCATTGGGAAACATCTGTTGGAGAATGCGCATGATCCCATGCAACTGGTTAACCATCTTGCTCCTCAGTGTCGCAACGTACTTATGCATCTGTGCATGTTCCTCCGTCAGGGTATAGAATGTGGCCATTATGAGCTGGCGAATGTCGGTATGTGCAACAACAAAATATGTGGATGAATATATATATATATATATATTATATGATGTCCTTAAACATAGCCTCGATCTTCGGACGCATACTGCTGCGCAACAAGGAGATGTCCTCACGACCGACCTATGCCAATCGCTGCGCGGTGGTCATGCGACGACTGATCTACAACGAATCCTCCCCAGGAAAGCCGCAACTGGATGTGGATTAGGGGAAAATCCAATGACTTACATAGATGTGTATGTTGTAGTTGAAACGGATATGGATACGGATAGGGCTACAAACACGGACATGACTGTATATGTATAGTCGATATACAGTAATGGATGAATATTATGTATACGGATGTATCCAAGTATAGTGCAACAACAGTAATGGATGTAAATTATGCTTATTTATTTTAATTGTAATTGCTTCAATGTATCTGCTTAGTTTGTTAATATTGGTATCAACTTACCAGTAGTTCCTCCATGGCTTAGCATTTACCCCCACAACACACACACACACACACACACACACACACACACACACACACACACACACACACACACACACACACACACACACACACACACACACACACACACACACACACACACACACACACACACACACACACACACACATGCTACTATATACATCTGTTAAAAGTTTATGCAAATACTAATTATTCTTTCGGTTATTCGTGATTATATATACATGTGGTATTACTATATAATAGTGCTAATGACATACACATGCATATATATTTACACACACACACACACACACACACACACATAAACATACACATACACATACCCAATTTCAATTAAGTACAATATGGCAAGTATTGAAATTCACATCAATTCTTGTTTAACATTTAAATAACAATAGTTATTGGCTTCATTTCAACAATAACTTGTTGATTTATGTATATGTATATGTTTATGTGCATTTTGTTGTTTTTATTCACAGTCGTATTTAGTAAACTATGCATATAATGTTAAGAACCATTAAACTAAATTACTTAAATCACATTCGTGGCAGTTCAACTACCATCAATAAAATGCGTTTTCCTTTGACGTACATATATACTTATAGTAAATATCAAGTGAATTATAATATTAAATTACGATTTATACAATTTGTTGTAGTATTTGGTATTATTATTTAACTGTGTTAATTAAACAGTTAAATAAAATTAAATCATAAAAGTTAAACTTTACCGGGGTGATTCTTTTTATATTTTTTAATTAAAATAAACAAATATATTTATAATACTTGGCATAAAATAAAAAAGTGAACTAAAATGTATATTTAGCTATTTGATATTGATAAATGCAGCAAAGATGCGATCTATTGTCAGTTTCAACAATAAGATTCTTAAAACCATACATTTTAAATACTCCTGGGCACAATATGTTAGACAGCACTGTACCCAGATAAAACAACCATACGGACGCAAGTGTTAATTTTAGCGCCAAGCATTTTTCGGCCGTCTACCAACACTATTTTACAGCTTTTGATAATAAGTAAATATCAAAAAAAAAAAATATATGATTTTTAACATACATACATTTATTAATAAATCGATTCTTAAAAATTATTTTACATATGTATATACATAAATATAATAACTTTAAATATCTCAGCTATCGTTATATGAAATGTATCGATCTATCGATATTTATCATGTCACGCGAATTGTAGCCAAAACAAATTCTTGGACTGCGCGTTTCAACAGTAGTATATTTCCATTAAGTTTAAAGTATTTGCAATATGACCACAGAATGTAAAACCGAGGGGGCGGCAACAAGCACCCAAGACTGCACCGATACTGTTGATTTCGAAGCAAACGTCAATTGCCGGAGCACACCTGTGCGCCATTTGGACGCAACCAATTTGAGGGAAGATAAATCCCAGGCGAATCACACGACAGTAAAAATTGATACCACAATTGATCCCAAAACGAGTCCGAATGGTAAAATAAGTGTAAATACATCGAATAAGCCGGGCGAGGAGAGTGGCAACAGTAGCAGAGTATTTACTAATGATGACCGAAGTGGTTCAGCCATATCCGTGGAAGCCAGTGATGTCGCGGTCGGCGACGATGATGCTACCACAGATGAACCTTCTCCTACTACAACTGTAGTCAATGTGGCCGATATCGCCGGTGTAGAGGACTTAAACACAGCCGACAATGGTGATGGTGACGGTGACGGTGACGGACCAGTAACTGTTGAATCTATAATCAGTCCAGAGCAACGGGTTACTGGTGATATCACCGACTTGGAAATGGAGTCGCTCAGGGAAGAAGGAATGCAAACAGAAAGTCCAGGTGCACCAGCATCCCCTTGCAACCCCGTGAATGTAGAGAGGGCTCATAAGCGTGCCAGATATATGGCCAATGAATCTCAAGAAAATGATGCAGATCTGCCGAAAGAGAAGCAGTCTATTACAGCCCGCAGAGGAACTCTATCCAAGGCCACAGTCGATCTGCTTAGGGATGAGATTGAAAGCATCTCGGGCTGCAGCGAGGAGAACAGCAGCAGTGATGAGGACGCCGATGATTACGATGATGATGATGATGATAATGATGATGATGATGCTGATGATGATGATGTGGCCATGTCAGAGCACGACAACGACAGTTCATCAGGTGAGACGGTAACTGCCACTGAGACCACTGACATCGAGTGTGGCCTGCTCAAGAAGATTGATATCACGGATAATCCTGATAAGATCTACTATGTACGTGGAGACGATGGTAGCGTGCATTCGGGACAAATACTCAAGTCGCGGTGCTCAGAGAATAGCTCCACTCCCGATGAGTATTATGTGCATTATGTGGGCTTCAACCGTCGCCTGGACTCATGGGTGGGTCGGCATCGCATCTCAGATAAGCCAGATGACTTGAGTGGCCTGACAGTTATCACGCCGACGAAACACAGTAGGGAGAAGCTCCTCCCGACCACGAACACTATGAGCGCTATCAAGACCGATGCGTTGCATAGCAAGCGAGCTGTCATCAAGGATAACTCCCACTTGGCCTCTGAGAATACAAACGACGACTATGGCGATCGCAAAATGACCCGCCTCCAGAAGCGACGCTACGACGAGATCAATCATGTGCACAAGAGTCATGCCATGCAGACCGCCGCCCAAGTGGAACTCGAGAAGGAGCACGAGTCTTTAACAAGGATCAAGTATATTGATCGATTGATGTTTGGAAACTTTGAGATTGACACCTGGTACTTCAGTCCGTTTCCGGATGAGTATCGGGAAGTGCAGGTACTGTATGTGTGCGAATATTGCCTCAAGTATATGCGGCTGGAGAAGAGCTACAAGTACCACAGGCAAGAATGCCAGAGACGTAAACCACCTGGACGTGAGATCTATCGTAAGGGCATCCATGCCATCTTTGAGGTGATTGGCAAGGAGCAGCCTCTATACTGTCAACTCCTCTGCCTGATGGCTAAACTCTTCCTCGACCACAAAGCTCTCTACTACGACATGGATCCGTTTCTGTTCTACGTGCTCTGCGAGATTGATAGGGAGGGCTACCATATTGTCGGGTATTTCTCTAAGGAGCAAGGATCGGCCGATAATAATAATGTGGCCTGTATATTGGTGCTGCCTCCATATCAGCGGAAGGGCTATGGCAAGCTATTGATCGACCTAAGCTACGAGTTGTCGCGCAAGGAGGGTATCATTGGTAGTCCAGAGAGACCTCTTTCCGATCTGGGCAGACTCAGTTATCGCAGCTACTGGGCCTACACTCTGCTCGAGATTATGAAGGGTCGCAACTCCACAGAGCATGTCTCCATCAAAGAGTTGAGTGAGATGAGTGGCATTACCCAAGACGATATAATCTACACTCTACAGTCCATGAAAATGATCAAATACTGGCGCGGTCAACACGTCATCTGTGTAACGCCCAAAGTCATTTACGATCATCTGCAGATGACGCAGTTTCAGCAACCCAAGCTAATGATAGATCTTGACTATTTACACTGGAAGCCACCAGAAGTTCCGTCTCATGCCACATAGATTTCAACCAAAAAGAAAGCAAGAAAGTTCGAATTTAGTAAATAAAAATTATCTATAAAAATATGCAAATATAATCAATTTTTAATTTACTTTTTTTAATTAGCATTCTAATAAGGTATGCCCGCTATTATTTCAAAAGACTGCAACTGCAATGCACTTATATCGATAATTGCTGCACACTCAAGTAGACTGTCGAATCTTACAAAAAATATCGATTAATCGTTGCAGCCAATATTTGTGTGACAAGTGATACAGTTGAAAATTGTACACGTCAAGCTCAATTTCTAGATAAATACCTAATTTAGTTATCATCACTTTAATATATATATTTTTATTATTTTAATTTATCGGTAGGTCAAAATTAATATCATTTAAACTATCGATAACATCTGCGTGTTGAGTTTTATTGGCCAGTGCCGGTTGGTCGTTTATTGTTTGCTATATGGAAAGTAGTGCTGTCAACAATGGGACTACTCTCTGATCCGTCGCTGTCCACACAGAATAAGCTAGTGGACAACCTGGCAAAGCATGTACGCAAAGTATGCTACGTATTCTACGCGGTGGGTGTGGTCTGGTTTCTGTGCTTGGCTTTGCCAGAGTTCAACCATGGAACCTACTTATCAGAGAATGCACTATCGCCAGGTGAGTGACTGTGACTGTCTCTTCGACTGAATCTATAGCTTCCCTTTTGTCATCGCAGGATTGGTATATCCCGAGATACGTGTAGATGCGAACAGAGTAGCGGTACAGCTGCTCGAGGAGTTGCAGCGCGAACGGAAGGATCATCAGTCGACGACGCCCCATGCTTGGATTGCGGCAAAGTTCAATGAGTTTGGCCTGGAGACACACATCCACAACTACACGTTGCGGTATCCATTTGGTGGCGGCAAGGAGTTTCATGGCAAGAACGTGTATGGAATATTGCGTGCACCACGCATCGGCTCCACTGAGGGCATTGTGTTCTCGGCGCCATATCGTGTGCCAAGTTCGGTGCATGTCGATATAACGCCCAGTGTGCCGTTACTCTTGGCTTTTGCAGATTTTGCAAGGCGTAAGTATTATAATACTAAAAGATATACTGTTGAAATACTGAAAATCTTCTCAAAATACTAGAAATTACTGAAAATTAAAATTAAAATACTATTGATATATGTTTATAAACCCTAAAAAATACTAAAAAGTTTTAAAATTATACTTATACCATTTATAATTTTTATAGGTAAAAACTATTGGGCCAAGGACTTGATATTTTTAGTCACCGAGCAGGAGCAACTGGGTATGCAGGCTTGGCTAGAGGCATACCATGACGGAGATGAAAAAACAGCTGATTCCCAGGAGTATCTCCGGGCAGGCAATCTTCCAGCACGCGCTGGCTCACTCCAGGCTGCCCTGAATATCGAGGTGCAGGATTTAGAAGTTGGTTAGTTGCATTAGACTATATGTTTTCTTAGCTTGATCTTATGGATACTTCTATGTAGATTACATTGATGTGAAAATCGAGGGCTTGAATGGAAAATTGCCCAATCTGGACATGTTCAATTTGGTGCAAAGAATTATGGCTCGTGAGGGCGTTACCTCTGGATATAAGCAGACGCCGCGCAAGAAACGTCGTTCGAACCTCTCGACCTTTGAACAGAACCTTCGTCAAATGTTGGCCATGCTGTCGACGCAGTCCTCGGGTGTGCCAAATGGCAACCATGGACTCTTCCATCGCTATCGCATCGATGCGCTTACCATAGCAGCTGCCAAGCGAATGACCAATTCCAATATGAAGAGCAATCCAAGCTCGGCGGCAGTGCCGCTTCTGAAGTCCATTGAGGGCATTGCGCGAAGTCTGAACAATCTGCTGGAGAGGTTCCATCAGAGCTTCTTCTTCTATGTGATTGTGAACAACGATCGCTATATTTCCATTGGTGACTATATGCCAGCCCTGATACTGCTCGTGGCCTGCAGCTTCATCAAGGCCTATCTGACGTGGGCCACAATGGACTCCAACATGTCCAGCCCCGACAACAACCAAAGATTGCCATCAGCCTCTGGGACAGAGTCAATCAAATTAAGATTGCCCTATGGCTCGGTGTTAATTTATCTGACCCTGTGCCTACTCATCGGCTACGGCGGGAATGTGCTGCCTTTGCAGCAGTACTTCCTGGAGTTGCCTCTCTCTGCTGCACCATTAACCTGCAGCGTGCTGCTGGCACTGATGCTTATTGGCTGCATGTTGCCATTTGTTCTGGTACTGCCTTCCGGTGGCCTTGAGCTGCTCCACATTGGTCTATTGCTCATCTATGGATGTGCTCTGATTGTCATCGGGCTGCTAAACTTCTCGTTGGGATTCTTTATAGCCGTCCTCACAGTGCCGCTGATCATTGCTCTAGATACCAGCAACACTGGCGAGAAATCTTTACGTAGTCTGACACGTGTGTGGACGATGCTACTGAATCCCCTAGTTGTCATATATGGCATTGTGGTGATCCTCAGTTTCTATCAGTTTCCCGAACTGAAATTGCAACAGTTGTTGATACGCGCCATGACCGCCGCCATGGATGCCATTACCTTTGCCCTGACCGATTCCGTGGTAAGTAGATCTCGCATTATTCGCCATTAATATATCTTGTATCTGTATCTGTATCTGTATCTTAATCTTTTTGCAGATCTACGGGAATTGGCTTTACTTCGCCATGTGCACCATAATGATGCCTCTTTGGATAATTTGCTGGACACTGGCAGTGGCCAAGCGCAGTGATAACGTGCCCAAACTGAAAACAAATTGATCTGTCCAATGTGTATTATACTCGTTCATAATTAAATTAAATAAATAAACTATTAATACAAACATAAATAAATAAAATAGTGTAAGTCAATCGTAAATAAGAAATGTTCAACTGTCTAAGAAGGACCTACCGAAGTTATTAAAGTAATTTCATTATTATATTATAACACAATTATAATTACAACAATTTTAGATATTTGGCGATTTAAATATTCAAGGTTCTCTGCTTTAATATCTTTATTATTCTTTTCACTGTAATCTCTTGCCAACTTATTCAAACTCAAATTTAACTAAAACAACGAGCGAATGCTTCTTCTTCATCTCATTAATTGGGCTTGGCTCCCTCAGAATTACGAGAGTTATCTCCTGGCACATTCTTTCGATTTATTAGATTCTCCAGTCCAGCGGAATCACACTTGTCCACATATTCTTTATCCAGCAGTTTAACGAACAACTCTAGCAAGAGTACGTCCGCTCGATCGTTCAGTTGACCTAGTGTTACCCAATGATCCCGATATTTCCCCATTCGTTCCACATATTGCCCCATCTGTTCAGCATCGTTGATCATTTTATCAAGAATCTTATCCGTTGAATCCATCTCATTGAATAGTTCATCGATGCTGTCCATGAGACGGGGTGTTGGCGGCGGTGCAATGGGTTGAGGGCGCTCTTTGCGAGCCCTCATGGATTTTCCCATAGCCTTGGGTTGAGACCTTGGATCAGGCGTGGTTTCTTGCTTCGAATCGGATTCCTCGGACGTACCGTATGATTCCTCGCACTCCATGCGAAGAATTTTAACGCGCTCTGCCAGACTGGTCAGAGATGCCTCTGCTGCCACCTTCACCTGAGAATGATTGTCGCTCATTTTGTTGTGCTTAACTGCTACAGAAATAGGGATTAGTTTGTTGCCACTAAGGACCTTGGTCTACCAAACTTTATATATTCATTTCTTACCTGAAAACCGTATTTGTATTTTGTGAGAATTTTATTTCAAGTGCCCCGGGAGAATAGTAGAGTAGGACTGATGACAAACGTATAGAGCACTAGGATGTTATTTGAAAGTATTTAGAGTATATGAATTTATCGGCAAAAATAGTTGAAAATAGAATACAGCTTTTCAAAATGATAACTCCCTTAATTTATTGCAATTATGATTATTTAACATCTGTCACAACTGTCCCTTAACAGATAAGTAACATAAGCACAATAATTAGCTCATTTTTGCATTTTCTACACCAACATATTGATCCCAACTCTGAATCCGAACGAATCGTGCGGTTTTAGTATTGTTAGCTGTTCCAAAACCACACGTTTCGTGCGGAAGCGGCATTGGGAACAGACCTGAAATGATGTAGAAAACTAGCAGAGCTGTGAAACAAATCAAGTGTAAGTAACAATTGTAGATGGCAAGGATTTCGAGTACTTCTTCCACTTAGTCGCTGCTAGCTCCTTCTTCAGAACCATTCTCTTCATCAGAGAGGATTTCGTACGAAGAATAGCCAGAGTCCACTTGAGAGTCCACTTCATAGTCGACTTCAGAATCGAATTCAGAGTCGTCATCAGAGTAGGCTTCAGAGTAATTCGAGATGTTTTCGTCCCAAGAATTACTATCGTCGTCTTCAGAGTCATTCTCGTCATCAGGCCTGTTTTCCATTTCCGCAGATTCGAGATACAATTCCATCTCAGCTAATAGCCTATCACGTGCTTCTAGATAACGGAGTTTGACTGCGAGCTCGTGTACCTTACGCCTCTCAATTTCCATCATTCTTTCTAGGTCCTCGGAACGAGGCGACGACGGCAGTGCAAAATCTTCAAGCTGCTCACTTCCTCCGCTCGACGATGGCATCAGAGCCATGGGCTCAGACTGATCAGCTGCCGGTGAGGGGTTCGTTTCCATTTCTGGCACAGACAGGCTTGCCTTCCATTGGGATTAATCGGATTGCTCGTCCTCGAGAAGATCTTTGTCTGCGACCATCGTCATCAGATCCTTATTGTTGCTCATTTTGTTGTGTTTAACTGCAAGAGGAATTGGTATTTGTTTGAAGCCACGAAGGGTTATGATAAACATTAAAGATTTTTTATTTTTTATATTTTACCTACAATGTATCTGTATTAGGACTGAATTTCATTTGACAAGGGAGTTGAATTGATGTATGTTAGTACTAATGACAATTGTGACATTCAGGCACACTATGATATTACCGTGGAACTATTTGACAAAAAAAAACCGACAGACAGTGTTGGAAATCGACTTAAATGGAATTTGCTTTTTTATTATGTGGAAATATTTATTTCCATTTCTTATATGTGTAAATGTTTCTGATACGAGATCTTTAAAGTCGTACATTTACAATTAGTACTTGAAGTGTTCGCTGTGACTTAGAATTGATTATTCAGATATATTCTGAATATTTTAATCTTGCTGTTTGTGTGTGCGAGAGAAAGAGAGAGAGAGAGAGAGAGAGAGAGAGAGAAACATAGAGAGTTACAGAGACAGGGAAAGAACTTGAAGTGAAGACTGCTTAACAAATTACAGCTCCGCCATAGAATAAGTACCGCCAGTTTTGAAATTTTTTCTTCGCATATAAACAATAGAAGTCATTCAGAAAACATACATACATATATTATAGTTAAATAATTGCATCAGCTAAAAGAGCAACACAACCAAGGGACGTTTGTGGAATCAGCAGTTTGGTTTCGGTTCCTTTGTTATGAGGCTGAGGAAGTGCTTAAATTTTCTCAAGTTCAATTCCTTTGTCCCTTCGTTACGCAGTTGTTTAGCGCATTAAGCTACTGAAATAACTACCTCACACATCCATATCCATACACACACACACACACACACACACACACACACACACACACACACACACACACACACACACACACACACACACACACACACACACACACACACACACACACACACAAGCACACATTCATTTTGGTCATGTGGTGTGGGATGATAGCATCTTCATATCCTTGCTTTGGAGTTGTCAGCTGTTTTATGACAAAGTTATGACGTGCCTCATTCAGAGGCTTACAGCCCCGCAAAAAATAAAAGAGAAAAATATACGACTATCTACGGCAAGGTACGGACACTGTCAGGAAGCAGAAGTCGCCGTAGGATCTGGGCAAGGAGAGCCAGAGGAAAAGGCGATAGACTGAAGCAAAGTGATGCAAAGCAAAGCAGAGCAGAGCAGAGCAAAGCGAAGCAAAGAAAAGAAAAGCAACGAAAAGAACAGAAAAGTTTTATGCGACGTCCTCCCGACGCGACAGCCAGGCAACTTTTGCCTTTTATGTCCTTGTCGTTGTCGGCAGCTATCAGTTAGTGTGCCACCATGTGTGTGTGTGTGTGTGTGTGCGTCTTCCTTAATATATACATAAGTATAGTATACTATATATGTATGTATATGCATACACACAAATACATATGCGGGCGCGCTTATGGCGTTTTGTGTGACATTTATTGTTATTTAACTGTGACAAACTTTAAGGATAAGCATACATAGACTTGTGTAGTCCTGTCTGCCTCGACAGCCGCCAGCCTTCACAATTTCCATGCAAGAAGTCGTGTCGCCATCCCAACTCCCGCCAACAACCCTCAGTCACATCCCCATCTCCGTCTCCATCTCCATCCTCGCTCATTGCCAGCAGCTTGCACCTCATCCACGGTGTCAGTTGAATCCAAAAGTCAGCATATAAATACATACACTCATATATACATATATATTATATAGAATATGTTTGAAAAGCGTCGACGTTGTCTTCCTCATTGTGACACACAAAAATGTATGGAACGAAATTGAAATCAAAGCAGAATATGAACTGATGTAATGGCCGCTATGAAATATTTATA